>JNEM01013643.1:0-14296 GCA_000697335.1 Conidiobolus incongruus B7586
TAAATTTAAAATATAAAGTATTTATTTAAATTTTTATAATTAAACTAAGTTTGAATTTTAATATATACACTAACTTACAAAAGTAAGTTATAAAATCAAAATTATTTGTATATTTACTTATATCTTAAATAATTCTTAATTAAATAAATTTAAATTAAAATATATAATTTACCTATATTAGTTGATTATAATTAACTATATTTGATTATATTTTATTCGCTATTAGTTAATATATTATAATCTAAAATTTAATCAAGGTGAGTTATAAATTTGTGGGTTTATAAGTTAAAAGGGTATATATAACAAAATTTATATATATTTTCTTTTTCTTTTGTTGTATTATATATATTATAAAATTATTAAGCTAATATTTAAAATTAAAATTATAATACTTAAATCTTTCTTTAAAAAAATTCATTTATATATTAATCAATTTTATAATAAAAATAAATCAACTTGTAAAATTGTTAAAATTATTAATATTAGTTAATCTGCTATAGTTAAGTTTATTAAGAATAATATTAAAGAAACTCTTAAACTAAAAATTAAATGTATTAAAATAATAGATAAATATAATAAAAAGTATATTTATAGATTAGTTAGTACAAGTAAATATAATATTATTATAAAAATATAATAAGAATTATAAAACTATATAAGAATATTAATTAGTATTAATATTATTATATATGTTTTATATTAAAATAAATATCACTTACACTTTAAGAAAAAACACCTTTAATTAAAAAAAATCTTATTATAAAGTTAAATAAGAGTTTAAATATCAATATTAAAGTTGATTTAAAACTAACTAAAGTAAAGTTATTTAGTTTAATAAATCAAAGATATATCTTAATAAATTTAATAAAAAAGTTAAATATTTCAAAAAAGATAAAAAATTACTTTATAACCATTATGTTATTATAACCTAAAAATATAATAATAGGTTAATTATAAATTAAAGATATATATTATTTTTAAGTATAAAATATCTTTATAAGGTTAATAAAGGAATTAATACTAAGATATACTAAAATATTTTAAATAATAATTTAAAAAAAACTATTGAGTGATATAAGTTAAATAAATCAAATATTATTTTCTAACAAGATAATACCTTTTGTTATATTATAAATTTTATTATTAAATAGCTTAAAAATAACAAAATAACAATTATAAAATAATCTCTTTAATTTTTTAATTTTAACATAATTAAATATCTTTGGGATTAATTAAAAAAATTAATTAAAACTTTCCCCCTGGTAAAAAATTTAAATTAATTTTAAAAGTATATTTAAGAAACTTAGAATAATATTAATTTTGTTTAATATAAGAAGCTAGTTGATTTTATACCTTATAAACTTAAAGAAGATAAAAAAGCAAAAGGTAGATATATTAAATATTAATTTTTCTATCAATTGTAAGTATTATAACAATTACTACTTAATTGATACCTTTCCTCACTTTAATTCACTATTAAAAACTTAATTATCTAAATTAAGTCTTATCAACATTTTACAAATCTTTATATTTAAGTGACCTTATTATTATTTAACCTTATATACTTATGTGTATATATTCTACTTAGCTATAAGAAAGACTTAGATCCTTCTCTTTAATTAAAACTCTAGCTTACATTACTTTTTACACAAATAAACCTTTTACCTAACTATTAATATATTTCTTATTATTATTAGTTAAAGCCTTAATATTGAAAGATCTAATTATTATATATTTCCTAAAGTGTTGAAAAACCCACTTCTTCTACCCTCAACTGTTATTATTCATTTATATTAATATTAAAACCCACAAATTTATAATTCATCTTAAATATACTTTTAATTTTAATATATCAATTAATAATTAATTAAATTTAACTTTATATATTATATTGTAAATAAAAAATATATATTAATTAGATAGTTTAATATAAATTTATTTAAATTAGAATTGATTAAGATATTAATAAAAATATTTATATTTTTAATTTTATAACTTACTTTTGTAGGCTAGTGTATAATATATTTAAATAATGAGTTTAAAAATGTTTTTTATTATATAATAAGTTTTTTCAATAATAATTGCTATTTAAAAGGTACTTATAGTTTAATTTAGTAAATTATTTATTAATCTTGTTTTTTAATATATTAGGGCTATATGTTTTAATTATAGTTTAACAAAGACAATTTAAAATAGATAAATATATTAGTTTAATTATTGAATTTGAAAGGATAATTAATTTTAAAATATATCAAATACTTTGATAATTATTATAATAAAATAATAATATTGTTATTTATGTATTTTAAATATATTTTTTAATAAATCAAAAAGTATTATTAAAAATTAACTTATTAGATAATAGCAAATTTTAGTTAATCTATTATTTAGCTTTAAAGTTATAAATCCAACAATAAAATATAGTTTTAAATAAAGTATTATCTTATTAATCTACTTGTAAATTTTAAAAGATTTTAAAGGGTTTGTGGTCAAGTTTTAATGATATCCAAATAAGAGACTTTTAATAATCACTTTCTAATTTAACTATGTCTAAATTTAACTTTTGATTCTCTAATTCAAAAAGTAATAATAGCAAATTTAGATAAATAAACATTTCATATTGTTTTATTCTATGAATTTTTATATATTTTATTTATATTCTAATGTTTAAACTTTTATATATTTGAATAATCAAAAATTAAAAAAGCATCATTTCTGATTTTCTGATTCTATATTAAATAAATATAATATAGATTATATTGTTGTTGTATTTTAAAAATACCCATTTGTCTCAATTCAATAGTTATCTATATTATCCCTTATTTATAGTGACTTTGTTAATCTATAATTAAAAGATGTTCTTTGTTTTCTTTGTTAGATATAACATTCACTGAATCAACTATTTAAACCCTAAATGTGACAAAGATAAAGAAAAAGGTTTTTTTTTAAATATTGTGCTATAACATCTCAACAGTAAGTTTTAAGACATACAGGATTAATAAATAATTTACTGAATTATATTTCAAGTACTTTTCAAACAACAATCTATTGAAAAAACTTATTATAAAACACAATACAATAAATCTTTATTAAAAAATTAAAATTAATTAAATTAAATTTATTAAATATTATATGAATTGAATTTCTAATATACAAATAAAACATGAAAATTTGAATGATGAAGTTGAGATAATGATTCATGTGATTTTAAGCCTGATCGGATATGAGTGCTATACGCTTCTTTTCTTCAAGTAGTTGGATGCCGGATTGTAAAAGTACTGTGATTTGGTCGAGCATTTGCTCCCAGTGGCTGCCTTCGGATTGGCAGAGGATCAGTGTGGAAATTGAGTTCTAAAAGCAAAAATTAATATTGAACTAACAAATTGCTGATTCATAAAGTACCTCAATTCTTCCTATTAAACTACGTAATAAATCGACCTGATATGCTTCAGACAATTCACTGAGAGTTTGGTGAAATTGTTTGATGAAAAAATCTGTAAATTCATTGGGATTGCTATTTGTGGAGGTAGCTGTAGTCGGAGAGTTGGGAAGTGATACAGTGATACCAGAGGGTCTAAGGTAATAACGTGTTAGATTTTCAAGACGTATGCACAGAGGTCCGAGGTATTTGAGGATAATCGGAAGTTGATCTTCCATCTAAATTCGAAATTAATATATTCAGAATTATATAGCTTGTAAAAGATAAATTACCTGAGGTGTCGTGTTATTGAATATGCATGAATAGGTTCTTAATCGAGTTGCATTCTTTCTGATTCCAGGGTTAGATCGACCAACTAGCACTTTTGGGAATACCTATTTGGCGAATTAATAATTAATCATAAAACAATCATCAAATAAAATTTACCATATATAATGTTTCTGGAGTTTCCAAACCTTTTAATTTCTTCTCTCCAAGACAAATCAATCTCAATCCAAGCTTCTTGAGGCCCATAATTTCCTGTTGCATCTTTTCGTCCAGTTGACCAAGTTGCTTCTCAGCGATCTCAGGACTTGAACTCTTGGGTCCATCTTCCTCAAGATCAAACAATCCTGGAATAGTCATCAATTCTGATACGACATCGGAACTGATACACAATTCACCACCATCTGCCGCAGAAGAGATACGAGATGCACGATTGACCATTGGACCATAGTAGTCCATACGACCGGTGATAATATTTTGATCACATAGAGGACTTCCAAAATTCATGCCCATACGCACAGAAAGACCCTTGTATAGGATTTGTCGATTTTCCGAATTGGGATCTAATATTTCTCTGCCGTCATCCGTAGAAAGAATTTCCGAAGGCCAATCAATTTTTAGAAGCTCAAGTTGAATGGTCATACACCAAAGAAGTGCGGATGTAACAGTGGGAAAACTGACAATGAAAGCATCACCTTCAGTTTTGACTTCATAGCCACCGTACAAATTGAGATAATGACGCATAACTTCGTTGTGCTTTTTAATTCCTTCCTGCATACCTCGAGGGACGATTTCCCAAAGATTGGTAGAGTTTTTGATATCTGTCATGACAAGGGCAAGCTGACCTGTAGGGGGTTCGATTTCTCGTTTAAGTGATACAGATTCAGAGAGTTCCAAATCTTCCTCGCGGATCGGTTTCCTGGATTTTTTGGATTTGTGTATACTGAGTCCCAAGGCTTCACTTGGATCGAAAGAGGGTAGGTCAATAGAAAATCCTGGTCCTAATTTATGGCCCTTAATTTTGCGGGTTGGTTTCCTTCTAAGATAAGCAAGCTGATTTAATCCGATTATCATGACCATGATGTGTCTCTTTGCACCATAAGCAACCGCAAGATCTTTGATTTTTTGGGCAGCAATCATATAGTCACGTTTTTCCATTCTGACAATGTTAATTGCCATTTCATGACTGATCACTTCCCAGATTCCACGTCCTGCAATGATGATAAATTCGTCATGACCACTGAGAGAGATGTTAGCTATATAAGGATTTGCGTTAATAGTTGGCAAATGAGAAAATGCTCCAAAGCATCTAGACAGAGAAACTTCACCGTTAACAAATCCATCATTGCTGACATATCCTCCCGTTTGTCGAATCCTTGTAATTTCTTCACTCATGTTAGGTAAGCCAGGGACGTGTAACTGAGTTAAAACTTTGAATCTACCTCCTCGCTGACCTAAAAGTGCTTGAACATCACCAACATTCGCCACGTAAAGGCTACTGCTTTTTAGATATATCATTGTCATAGATGTTGCTGACAATGTGGATGTTGAACAATGAGCCATCACATCTCTTTGCAAAGTTAGGAAAGTGCTACGAATAGCAGAAATGATTTCATCCGATTGAGGATTCCCTTTAGTCTTTTTGCTCAATTCATTCAAGAAGGTTGACTGGAACGAATCGTGAAGCTTTTTACCAATCTCTTCAATATCAGGTGTCTGACGAGAAGGTATTGTGTCCATAAGACCATACAAGCACTCATCATCCTGATCTCTAAATTTGGGGAAAGCAAGATCCCAAGCCAATATGTCGTCAGTACTGGACAATCTATCGGAAACACCATATGACATTTCATTCATCACGGAAGCAGCAGTTCTGACTCTTCTTGATGAAGTTTCATCTGGCAAATTGACCATGCCATGTACAGTTACATCCATCAAACCCAAAATCTTCAAATTATTCAATCTGTTAAATTCAGCAATATAATTCGCACCATCGCCCGTGATATTATATTGAATTTGTAATCTCTTATTGCCAGATAAATTTAAATATTTTAGATTTGGATTCCAATTCCTAAAATATATATTAGATTTTAATGAATATAAATTGAATAATAAATTACCAATTCCAATCATATTCCCAATTATAAATATTGTACTTCAAATTGTTACAACTCACATCAAAGTAATTTAGTTTGGATAATTTGGATAGTTCACTGGGTAAAGTAGTTAACTTGTTGCCGTTCAAGTTTAGAGTTTTTAAACTTTTGAGACGGTCGAGATCTTCTACCATGAAGTTGGAAAGATGGTTACTCGATAAACTGAGCTCCTGAAGATCAACAAAGTGGTAGAATGCTTGGGGTGGAACTTCATAAATCTGGTTCATTGAAAGGTTCAATGTAATTAGCTTTTTGAATAAGGAAATTGGTTGGAAAACATCTTCAGTAAGGCGATTGTCAGCCAAGATCAAATATTCAATATATGTTGGCAGTGTTAAGGCCCTGGGCGGGGTATTTCTTATATTATTACTTGGTGGTGATCTAATTGGGAGAGAGAGCATTGTTGGAGTAGGATTTAAATTCGGTGGCACAGGGAACTGATCCAACTCATTACTACTCATATTCAAATAATTTAATTTTGAAAACCATATTGATTGAGGAATAAATCGAATTTGATTGTTATGCAAATCCAAAGCATTTAACTTGGGCAAGTCAAAAATGATCTCTGGAATTTGTGCAATAACATTCCTGTTACAACTGAACATTTCCAAATGTTTCAAAGATTCTGGTGAAGATATGGGTAGCTCTTTTATCTCGTTATCGTCCAATTTAATTTGAACTATATATGGCATACTATCAAAGAAATTGGGCGGGAGCTGACTGAGACCACATTGACTCAAGTCCAATATTGTTAGATAATTCATAGTGGACTGCGATGCAAAATTACTTAATTGATCGTTATTATTTAAACTCAGGTAACACAGCCTAGGTAATTTGAATTCTGCTTGAGTAATTGAGTTGTAATCACAATATAAATGCTCCAAAAATTGTAGATTGGCGAGAGAATCAATATTGGTGATATCATTTCTTCGCAAATCAATTTCTATCAATTTTTCAAGTTTCGATATAGCTGAAGTCAATTTTCCTTTCAGATAATTGCTCGATATTGAGAAATGAGTCAAATTAACCAATTGACTGATCTCTTGAGGAATTGATGTAATCGAATTAAACGATAGATCCAGAGTTTTCAAATTAGTTAATTGGAAGATTGGAGAAGGGATATCAGAAAGACAATTATTAGATAATAATAAAACAGTAAGCCTGCTCAAACTGGCAAAAGATTTTGGAATGGAAGTGAGCTGATTGTTCCAGATGTAAAGTTGATCTAGCATTTGGAATTTGTCGATATTGGCATCTTCTAATGTCTCAATCAGATTGGAAGATAAGTCCAAAATCTTAAGAGTCTGTAATACTGAAATGCTCTCAGGGATGGTTGAATAATGATTTTGTGCTAAGTTGAGCTTGGAGATTGAAGAGCACAACTGGGCAAAATCGAGAGGGAAATCAAGTCTAGGATTGCGAGACAAATCTAATGTTTTTAGCATATGTGCGATTCTATATAGCGAAATAGGAACTGTCTCTAAGTTTCGTCCCCACATATTAGCTGTATCATCACCATCGAATGCTTGAGGTGATTGTACACATAAAGTATGGCTTAATGCAGCTTCTCGCAATATAAACTTACCAATATGGCTTAAATCCTCTCTATTTAAATCAATAAGCTCTTTGGGATCGGTGTAACCCAATTGCGTAAGAAGCTGAATAAACATTTCAACAGGTTTTTCATTTGATTTTAAAACAATTTCTAAAAAATATAAAAGTTATTAATATTATAAAACCAGGTGAAAAGTAATGAATACCTGATTCATTTCGTCTAAATATGAGATTGTATTTTGATGGATCCGTTACATGAAATTTTTTGGTGACCATTCCTACTAACATTTTCGTTGTACAATTTAATGAACAACTGACAGTTCCAAAAGTATCGTTGGGACGAAATATTCTGAATAGGTACTAATTTGAATTATTTAGATGATAATTAAAGGAAATAATAAAATGAATTACCATTGAATTGTTTTGAGAGTTGTTCCTGGAATGAGTTTGTGCACTTGAAGTACTTTTCGAGGACGGAGCAACTGTTTCTTCGGAAGTTGATTCAGCGTTTTTTTGTTGGACATGCCAAGACTGCGGCGGCGCCCATTGCATTGGACGTGGTTGCTGTGATGGTGAGCCCTCTTCAAAAAAGTCAGTTGGTTCTTCATACATGGATGCAGTATCATCGGCAAATGGTCGCACCGCTTGTCGAGTGATGACATTTCGTGGCGCTGTATTATTGACAATACTCTCCAGTTCAGCGGGATCTAGGGTTACTAAAGTAAACGTTATTATAAAGGAAAAACAAAATATTTTACAAAATTACAATCTATTCCATATAAAGTTTCAGGACCCTAAAATTAAAATTAGATTCGTTTATAAAATAAGAGTTTTAAAAAAATATCCTACCCATGTTTTTACAAGAGATAGCTCGACACCTCTAAAGGAGCCAGGTTCTAAAAATAAAATAAAATAAAATATATATTTCAAATTTTAAATAACAAATTTACCTTGATTCCTTGCAGGAGTTTTCCTGAGCTGGACCTGATTGGAGTTCAGGGGAGTGACTCCTAGCTGTGAGAGGCCATAATTTACGACATCAGGCGGGATATTTGGTAGTTCCTTTTCCTTTTTTTTGTCTTTATCTTTTTTCTTTTTACTCCAAGGAAAAATAGATTTCTTCTCTTTTTTAACAGATTGTACTGATGTTGAGTCCGAAGTAGAATGTTCTTCAATATTATTTGTAGAATTAGAGTTTTTTGGGTGATGCATAAGTTCGTCAATGTATCCAGCTGCTATTAAACCTTGGTAAACTTGTTGCTGACGTGCTGACATTGGTTTGTTAAAACAATCGAATTGTCAATTTATATTTTATTGAGTTGAAAATTCAATAATTTAAGTTAATAATACTAATATTCGAGAAAATTATATTCTATTTTACAAATTAAATATAAATTATTTTAATGTTAAAAAAGTTGGTGAATAACCTTAAAATCAATTCAAAATTATTAAGAATATAAAATAACAACAAATATTTTTATAAAAATTGAAAGTTGATGTAAAATAAAAAGAAGGAATAATTACATTAACTGAATTAAATTCTCCCTTAATTCAATTCATTTATTTCAATTTGATTAAAAACATTGAAAAATTTCGGACTGTGAAAAAATAGTGATTTTGTTATGATTATCAATGTTACTATTTTCATCAATTAACTTAAATATATTTAACTGAGTAAAGCCAAGTTCTTTGAATAAATATTTAACATATACTATTCCAGAGAATAAGAAATAATTTATTACTCTGCATTAATCTATATTGATCTTAATATTTTTCTCAAAAGGCATATGACTTATTTAATATATCCAAAGTTCATAAAATTAATCAAAACAAATTTGATTAAATTAATTATTCAAAAATGTTAATTCACTATAGCGTTTTAAATTGAATATATATATATATGTACATTAGACGAATTTTATAACAGAGTCCAACTATTACTAAAGTTGAATATTTAGTGAAGTTAGATAATCATCTCGGTACAACATGATTATTAATGCAAAGAATTAAAATTATTTAATGCAATAGATGAATTTTGATTATACGATAAATATTAAAATCTTATTGTTCACTTTAATATAATTAAACTAGTATATTATCTATACTAAAATAGTAGATATTAGCTAGCAACAATTATGCTATTGGAAACAAATAAACTTATAATCATTGAATTAACCAGTCATCTCTATATTTTTTTGTAAATGATGCTTAAGGTGAAAATTTTTCTAATAAAATTAAAGTTGAAAAATTTTTGATGATCAATTTAGTAGTTTGATAAAGTTAATAAAGTATGTGCAAATTAATTAAAAATTAGATTCAGCTCAGCTAAGTTTTCATTCTATAGATCTAGAATATATCTTTCAATTTAAATACTATTTTTATATCTAATTTTCATTAAAATCAAAAATAAATATATAATTTTTGATAATGTCTAAGATCAATAAAATTAAACTATTTTTAACTTCAAAGCTAAACAGATAAGTCAATAGTTGAATATTTATTAAGATTATCTCAATATAATCTTTTATATCTTCATTATAAAAACTGAACAAACTTGGAAATAAATTAGCGAAAACCTGGTTTTACATAATCCTTTTTAAGTTATTCAATTTAATGTAATATTACATTGTAATAAAAAACGAATATACTAATTATAATTACAGTAATAAATACCTACTTCATTTTTGATTTCTTTTTTATATATATTTAATATAAAAATATATTATTAAATATAAACTATTGTGGCTTAAAATATTTAATTTCAATAATATTTTTCTGTACAATAGAATATCTCAATTTTCAGATTGTGGTTCAATTTTGAATAAAGCTCAATTTGTAATGCAAATTTAAATCTAGTGGATATTAACTACTATAAAATTTATAATTTATCGATTTTCAAAGCTAATTATTGAATAAAAATAATAAAACATGCTTAATGGCGTAAAAAATGATATTTAAATATATAATTGATGAATATACAAGTTATGTAAGTTGAAATAATAGTAATTATCTTAAAATATATTTTATTTTATGCTTAAGCGATTAGTTATTTTTCAATTTATCATAATATATAAGTTTTTAGTATTATATTTAGAAATACACTAAATAAAATTGCATAATCCAATTCATATTGTTAGATATATATTTTTAATAAATTTTAACTTCAAAATTTTAAATTTATATTTTATTGTAAATAAAATCAATACTATTCTGTAACAAACTATATTGTATATACATAAATTGAAAATAAATATTTATATTAATGAATTTAGTTATTAATCAATTAAAAATTTTTTTTCATAATTTTCGAATTAACATTAATAAAGTATAAAATAATTGAAATATATATATATATTTCATATAGAACTATCATTGTAAGAATTATAATTTAATAACTACAATTGGAAACAAATTGAATAATAAAACACAAATTCATAAATGTTAAAGCATTATTAATGTTTAAAATGAGTTAATAAATATTATAGAGAGATGAGTGTATAAAATGATAAAAGATATAAATTGTGGTAGAGCAAATAATAATATGATAACGACACCTACAGGATTCGAACCTGTGCTCCCAAAGGGAAACGCCTTAGCAGGGCGCCGCGTTAACCACTCCGCCAAAGTGTCCTGAAATGTATTTATCAAAATATAATACGTTCATCTTTAGTTCATCAAGTTTTGATATTTATTCTTTGACTCATTTTCGTGTAAATTATTATAAATAACAAATTCTAATATGTAATTAAAATCAGTTGCATTTCAAATTACCTTTCCATTTTTAAATTATTTATTTTTATTATATATTTTCCCAAACTACCAGTATAATTCATTTTAATTCTTGTGCGTATTAATATGTAAATTATAATATATATTATAGTATAATAATTCTAATAAGAATATATAAGTTGAATATACACATATTATATTAATATCAACAGTCTTTTCAACTAATTTTGTTTTAATTATGAATTTTTTTTAATTTTAAAAAGATGATATAATGAATTGAAATCTATATGAAAATATTTTAAAAAAAAGATATTCTAATTTGATTATTGAGTATTTTTATATTAAAATTAATAGACTAATTTAAACTAATTAAAATATTATAATTCTATTATATTATAATTTATTAAATTTTAAAATTATACTTTTATTTAATTAAATTTTTAACTCAATTTTCTTATTAAAAATTTCACTCAATTCAATTTCCAATAAATTTTTCATTGTCGTATCGTCCCTGTGATAGAACCAAGTTTTAGTTTCTACATCCAAATTGTATCGCTTAGGACCACTAAACCATATTAATCAGCTATTTTAATGATACTAGAGTATAATATATGGTATAAATTTACCTCTTGGGTGAAGACAACCAAATCTGCTGATTAGGGGGCTGCTTATTAATCACATAAGTTCCATAATTTCCCAGTCTTAAGGTCAAAACACCACTCTAATCATTGAATTAAGATTAAATTAACCCAATATAATAATGATATGGTTTACTTGATATTCTACATCATAACTCGAATTATCTTCTTCTTCCAAAATTTCTTCCAACTCTTCGAATAATTGGTTCATAGTATTTTCGGAAGTTTGATAGTATTGGGAAGATGATAACTCGCTAAATAGTACTATTAAACAGATCTTTAATAGTTTATATAATGACTTACCTGACTTGGTAATTTAACAAATTGCGAGTATGAAAATAATTGAGTTGTAATTGGTTAAAATTAATAATAGACTTTGATAATAATTGACTAGGTCTGGAAATAAAAATAATTTTGAATAAATTTTTATTAATTATTGATCTCATATTCTTTTATTTTTAATTAAATAATAATTGATTGTTTTATTTTTATTTTTATTATTATGATTTATTGATATTAAATTTATAGATAATTTAGTTATTAATTAAAATTTATGGGATTAATTCTAATTATAAATCTTTTTTTTAAATTGAAAAAAGAAAATTTGATCTAAACCTTTGTGAAAATTGTGACTTTAAATTGAATTATAATTTAATATATGATATTGAATTATTTTTTTATATTTCAGGTGCTACAAATCTCTAATAAAACAAGATGTATTATTTTTACATTTATTAATATTATCAATGAATTTTTATAGTCATTAACTTGGTATTTAAGCTTTATTATTTAGTTTCTTATTAACATAATTATAAAATAATCTGGTTTATTAAAATTTAAGAAATTAATTTGATAATTTTTCAAAAAATATTAAGATAAAATATAAGCAATATAAATATAAATATTAAGGATTAATAGATATAAAAATAGCATGTAATTAAAGTAATATTTATACCTATATTTAATTCAAAATATAAATTTAAGATAAAATTAATTATATTATAATCAAAAACTATTATTAAAATATAAATACTTAAAATTAATTTTATTAATACAAAAATTAAATAATGGTATAATTTTAAAATTAAAATCAAATAAATAAATTAATAAATTAATAAATAAATAAATAATATATAAAATTTAATAAATAATATAAAATTAATATTTTTTTTTATTTTTGATAACTTTTTTCTATATTTTTGATAAGCTTTTAATATTTAAAAAATAGTTCTTTTTATTAAGGTTTGAAATTTAATATTTTACAAATTAGCTTAATTTATGTATAAGAATTTTTTTTTATAAACTGATTTTTTAATTATTTAAAATAATAATAATTATATAAGTTATAATCTTAAGAATATATTAAATATAGTAGTTTTTTCTATTACTTAGTAATTTAAATAATGGGAATTTTTTGTGATTGAAAAAAAATAAACATTTTAATATATAAAAAGTAAAAAAAATATATATTATAAAATTATTAATTTTTTTTATTTCTAATAACTTTTTGTTATATTTTAGTAAAGATTTAACACTTAAAAAATAGTTCTTTTTATTAAAGACTGAAATTTGATATTTTATAAACTAATTAAATTTTTTTATAAAAATTTTCTTTCTTGTAAGTTGGTTTTTTAATTACCTAAAGCAATTATAATTATATAGGTTATAATTTAAAGAATATACTAGATATAATAGTTTTTTTAGTTATTTTTAATTAGAAAGTTTTTTACAACTTTAAATTTATATATTTTATAATTATTATGTAAAATAATTAGTTTTCTTAAATTATATTGAGAATATCAATTAAAAATAGTTTTATTTAAAAAAGAAATATAAAGTTTATTATTAATTGATTTTTTTAAAAACTAAATAAAAATAGCATATGCTATTATAATTTATTATAACAACTAATATTTGTTTATCAATAAAGTATTTATTTAAAGGAATTTATAAAAAAGGTTGATTTAACTTAATTTAATATTTTAATTTATATTTTAACAAAAGATTATACAAAAAAACTTAAGATTTATTAATTATAATAATATATTATAAAAGCTTTGGTTTTTAGCTATATTTTAATAAGTTTTATTTAGTAATTATTACTCTAACTTTTTTTAAGCTTTAGTTAAATAATAAGATATTTATTTTATTTATTTATTAATTAATTTTAATTTAAACTTTAATATATATAAAATACTTATGTAACTAATATTAAAATATCTTAATAATTCTTTAACTAAAATAAAAAGGTATTTTTTAATATTTTTTACTTTATTAATAATTAAAAAAGTAACAGTTAAAATTAATCTTTTAGATTTAAATAGGTTTTAGGTAGTTTTTCTCTTAAGTTTAAAATAATTTACCTAGTAATAAATTGTTGATTTTGATAATAATTTATTATTAAAAGCTACTTAAAAATTTTAAATTATTTTAAAAGGTTTGTGGTTAAGTTTTATTAATACTAAAATAAAAAACTTTTGATGGTTACTATTTAGTTTAAGTATAATTTAATTAAA
>JNEM01013648.1:0-20484 GCA_000697335.1 Conidiobolus incongruus B7586
AATATAATTTAAATATATTTTAGATATATATAATAATAAATTATATAAATATAAAAAAATTTTTAATATATAAATAAATATTTAATATATTTAATAAATTATAACCTTGGTGTTTATAATTATTTTAGGAAATTTAAAAATATGATTATAAGAATATTAGTATTAATAAACAAATTTAATAAGATCATAAAATATAAAAATTAAATTTTGAATAAAAAGAATTTTTTTATTTTTATAAGTTTGATAAGGGTATATTTAAGAGTTTTTAGTAATAAAAGAAGTATTAATTTGCATTATTTATTTAATTTGTAAACTTTGTATAGATAATTATAGATTTGAATTTTTTATTTATATTAGCAAAAATTTAATTGAAAATATAGTTGCATTAAATTATTATAATCAGAAATTGCTTGTACTTGATATTGACTTATTATATATAATATAATGAATCAACTATTATATCCATTTGTATATAAAAGGTGTTGAGTACAAAATTAATAAAAAAAAAGGAGTATTAATTATGATTCCATTAAGCTCTGGTTCTCTGATTTCAGTATTAATCTTTAGTTTCTGAGAAGATCTGGAGACTTAATTCTGTTGATAAAAGTACTATTACAAAGTATTCAGCCCTTTGCTGAATTTAGGGAAAGCATGTCAGTGATCAAGTTACTGAACTGAAAAAGGATTCAACTGGGAAATATTTTATAATTCATTCAATTCTCCAAGAGCTAAAAAACGTCCCACAGCTTGTTTTATATAAGACACTGTTTTTTTGAAAAGATATAATACTTGAATCAAGTAAATAGCAAAGTTCACCACAACACTCTTTACAGCACAGTAACTTAGAAACTAACATTATTTCCTTGGTTAGTATTTTTGAAACCTTCCTGAGATGCTAAGTCTAATGCTGCTATTCATACTAGCTAGGTTTATGACCTCCTCAATCCATCCTTAAATGATCTCTTCTTCGATTTAACCTACCTTCTTCAAAGTTTTCTCTATTCTTATTTGAGAACTTGCTGTTCTTCTTTCAAAGCGTTGTGGACTGTGTTGACAGCTTCTGAAACCTTCGTAGAATGAGCCGGGAGTTTGGGAGAGCTGTAGCTCATTGATGATTAGGACACTGCAATAATCAAAAGCCTTATTTGATTCAAATATCTTTGAATAATTATAAAAACTATTCAAAGTGGTATGATTTCATGATTTTTCATCAACATTGTATGTTTAATTTAATAATTTTTGAAAATTATTTATCAATTTTATTTTTCAAATCTATTTTGATAATTTTTTTAATTAAATTATAAAATTTTAGCTCAATTTCATAATAATGTAAAAATCAACAAGAGTATTAAGGGTAATGTAAAATAATCATTTTAATTTTTTTCTATATTTGACTTGATGATTTTTTGAGTTGAATCACTTAGTATTATTTGCCTCATCGATTTTTATAGACAATTAATTGTATATAAGTTGGATTTCAAATATTTTGTACATTTATATTTTGTATTAAAATATATGATTGATAATGGGTTAAAATATTTTTTGCGACATTGGAGTTTTAATGAATTCTGGGCATAATTTATAATTATGATATTTAGGAGTTGAAAATGATATCTTTCCAGAAAATTGTATAGTAATATTGGTAATCAATTTTTTATATTGAAATGTAAAAATAGTTATATAAATAATATATATACATTTAATTATATTGTAAATTTTTATTTTGCATATCAATATATTTGAAAAATTGTAAAAAATAAATTGAAATTATAGGTTTAATAAGGTTTGAAATAATGATCAAAACCATCACTTATGCTTAGTTATCAAATTTGATATTTGCTGAAGATTTAATATATGTAAAATCAAATAAGCGCAAAAAACAAGGCTGAAAGCACAATAACAACTGATAATTAGTATTTAAGCCAATATAATCCAAATTTATTGACTTTTACCAGATAATGCAAATCCAGCAACATGAAGCACAAGTCTGTCAACCTAATTTTCACTATTATTAACTTTTAAAAATTGAATTACAACATATTTGGCATTTCATATTAAGTATCAACAAAGGATTACCTTCAAATTGGATTTTTTTTGAATGTAAATGATTTGTCAAGTTTTCATTTATTTAAAATTTGCATGCAAAATTAGATTCAACCTAAAAGAATAAAAGTGATTTATTATAATATTACAATTGTCCTTTAAATATAAAGACTAAATATAATGACTTCATACTTAACTAATTAGATTGGATAGAAATTTGAAAAATGTTAAATTATTATAACATTAATTCATTTTTGAATATAAATTATTTTATCAGCAATGTTTGTTTATAATAATGATATATTTAATCTTAAATATTGCTAATTATTTTGATTTAAAATATTATATTTTGTTTTGTGTCATTTTAATATTTTTAATATTGAAGAATTTAGTTTAATGGAATTTGTAGAATTAATATAAAGATTATTAAGTTTTAAAATTAATCAAAGATATCTTATTAAGGATAAACACTATAATGCTTTAATAAGTTGTTATTATATAAAATATTCATATAAATGTCACAGTCAAAATATACCATATCTTTCTCATAATCAATATAAAATTGGGACAAGTTTATTCATAACAGTCATCAAAAACTAATCGAGGAATTGTTAATGAAAAATGATAAATATCATAACCTTTCAAAAACGATTAGAATTTTCTATATTCTTGTAATTTTAATGTAAGTTATAATGTGATATTGTTCATATCCAGTTAACAATAACTAACGCGAAATCATTCGTTGAATCTTTCGATGAATGATAGAATTGTAAAAAATTACTCATAAAATTAATGAACCAATCAAAGTAAGAATAATAATTTTCTCAACTATCAAATTCGCGTTATTGAGGAGAAAGATGATTGGATATTCTAAACTTTCCAAATTTTAAATTATATGATGATGCTGAATGCTAAATAAAAAACTATTACTTTATTATTTGATTTTAATGATTAAAAACTTATAATTATAATAACTCTATATATTTATCGTTAGTCAATATTAGTTAATATATATACATACATATATATATATATATTTATAAATACCCTTATTATTATTATTATTATTGGAGTTATTAAATTAAAATTTTAAAATTACTATATTAAAAATGAGTTTAATTGTTAATCAGTTAGCTCCGCAAAATGATCTTAATCCTACAAAGTCCAAATACGACACGAACAGTTACGACTCTGTCAACGCTATTGATATTCGGATGGGGTTCGACAAGTGGGAAGAGCCTTATGACAGAATGGGTTGGCTGATCAATTGGCAAGCTGTAAGCATACCCAAAAATCATTATTTCTTTGACTCACTAATTATTAGATTCTATACATCGATAACGAACATCCCCAAGGTAGAGCTGGTATTGATATGTACTTTACAACGGAAGAGGGCGAAAATTTCAAAAGTACACTGTTTTATATGCCATATTTCTATATTATTTGCAAAGTAAATTTTATCAAATAATTTTGAATTAAGATACTGATTTGAGGTTAGGAAAATACAGAAAATGAAGTAATGGAATTTTTATTAAAAAAATATGAAGGTCAAATTCATAATATTGATATTATCGTGAAAGAAGACTTAAAATTGGTAAATTCCTTTATAATTTTTATTTTTAATTTAATTAATAGTGAGTTAGAAAAACCATTTGGGTGGCATTCAAAGAACGTGTCTCAAACTAAATTTTTGGAATATTCAAAACTTACTTGCTGTGCGTAAGACTTTATTGCCGATAGCTGAAAAGAACGAAAAGAAGTTGGAGGGTTTGGATACTTATTCCGAAACTTGGAATCAAGCTTTTGGTAACGCCAGCGAGCGCAATGGCTCCAACATTCTAAAGAATATGTCGTCTTGTTTGGATAATATCGTCGGTATAAGAGAATACGACGTTCCCTACATAACGAGAGTGGCTATCGATTACGACTTTCGAGTGGGTCTCTGGTACAATGTCAAATACGATCCAGATTCCCCGGCTCAATTAATCATTACACCAACGGATAAGGTTAATCGTCCCGATCCCGTTGTCATGGCTTTCGATATTGAAACCACTAAACAACCCCTTAAGTTCCCCGATTCCAGTTTCGATCAAATTACAATGATTTCATATATGGTAGACGGTCAAGGTTTCCTCATAACGAATCGTGCGATTATTTCCGAACATATTGAAGACTTCGAATACACGCCCGCGAAAGGTTATGAAGGATTCTTTACCATCTTTAACGAACCCAACGAGCAAGCTCTGATTGGACAATTTTTTGCTCAGATTAGGAGATTAAAACCCAATATTATTGCAACTTATAACGGTGACTTTTTCGATTGGCCATTCGTGGAAAGTCGCGCTAAAGTTTATGGTTGGGATCTTTTTACAGAAATTGGTTTTAGAAAGGACGAAAATGACGAATATAAGAGTAGTTATTGCGTTCATATGGATTGTTTATGTTGGGTCAAGCGTGATTCGTATTTACCAGCAGGTAGTCACGGTCTTAAAGCTGTTACTAAATACAAGTTAGGTTACAATCCCCAAGAAATCGATCCTGAAGATATGACTCGATGTGCTATCGAAGAACCCCAAAGATTAGCTAGATACTCGGTTTCAGATAGTGTTGCCACTTATTATTTGTATATGAAATATGTCCACACTTTTACCTTCTCACTTTGTAATATCATTCCAACCATTCCAGATGAAGTGTTGAGAAAGGGTAGTGGTACTCTTTGTGAATATTTACTCATGGTCCAATCATACAAAGCCAATGTGATTATGCCCAACAAACATACTGAATCTCATGGCAAACTTTACGAAGGTCATCTTTTAGAATCTGAAACTTACGTAGGAGGTCACGTCGAAGCGCTTCAAGCTGGTGTATTCAGAAACGATATTCCAACTCATTTTCAAGTGCAAACCTCAGGTATCAATGAATTATTGAGCCAATTGGATGCAGCACTTCAATTCAGTATCGAAGTTGAAGGCAAACTCAAACTTGAAGATATTACAAACTATGATGAAGTCAAACAACAAATTTCCGATCAACTCAAAGGACTCATTTCCAATTCTATCATTCACGTCAAACCATTGATTTATCATCTAGACGTTGGTGCTATGTATCCCAACATTATTTTAACCAATCGTCTCCAGCCCGACGCCATGGTTACTGAAGAAGATTGTGCCTCATGCCAATTTAATGTCCCTGGAAAAACTTGTGATAGAAAGATGACGTGGTCGTGGCGTGGTGAATATTACCCAGCCACACAAGGTGAATTAAACATGATCAAAAACCAACTCCAGTCAGAAAAATTTCCCACTAAGGACGGAGTCCGTGTCCCTTTTAGTCAATTACCTCAATCGGAGCAAGCTGCACTCACCAAGAGTCGTTTGTCGAGTTACTGTCGCAAAGTTTACAAGAAGATTAAGGAGACTAAAATCCAAGAGAAAACATCTATCGTATGTCAAAGAGAAAATCCCTTCTATATCAATACTGTAAGAAATTTCAGAGATCGTAGATACCAGTACAAAGCATTGAACAAGCAGGCCAAGAAAGATTTGGATAAGGCTATTCAAAAGGGAGACCCTATCCAAATCGAAGAAGCAAAAAAACTAGTAGTAATTTACGATTCTCTACAATTAGCTCACAAATGTATTTTGAACTCTTTCTACGGTTACGTCATGCGCAAAGGTGCCAGATGGTTCTCAATGGAAATGGGTGGTATCGTATGTTTGACAGGTGCCAGAATTATTCAAATGGCTCGACAACTTATCGAAAAGATCGGTCGTCCTCTGGAATTGGATACTGACGGTATTTGGTGTATTCTACCCGAGAGTTTCCCTCAAGATTTTACATTCCAGCTAAAAAACGGTAAATCATTTTCCATTTCTTACCCTTGTACCATGCTGAATCATTTGGTCCACGATAAGTTTACCAATGATCAGTACCAAGATTTGGAAGATCCCGTCAAACGTATTTATAAACAGAGGAGTGAGAATAGTATCTTCTTCGAGGTGGACGGTCCCTACCGCGCTATGATTTTGCCATCGTCCAAGGAAGAGGACAAACTTTTGAAAAAACGTTATGCTGTTTTTAACATGGACGGTTCCTTAGCCGAATTAAAAGGTTTTGAAGTAAAACGAAGAGGTGAATTGAAGATTATTAAAGCGTTCCAAACCGATATTTTCAAACAATTCTTGGAGGGTTCGACACTTTCTGAGTGTTATAATCACGTTGCTCGTATTGCCGACCAATGGTTAGATATCTTATATACCAAGGGCAGTCAAGTCAGAGATCACGAAATTTTCGAACTGATTTCCGAAGATCGTAACATGAGTAAAGCTTTACAAGATTATGGAAGTCAAAAATCTACTTCCATTACTACTGCTCAACGTCTTGCCGAGTTCTTAGGTGAGCAAATGGTAAAAGAAAAGGGTCTCGCTTGTAAATTTATTATTTCTGCTCAGCCCAAAGGTGTACCGGTCTCCGAAAGAGCTATTCCAATCACCATTTTCTCAGCTGACGAAGCTGTGAAGCGTCATTTCATCAGACGCTGGACGAAAGAATCGGATATGGATGACTTTGATGTTCGTTCCATCATTGATTGGGACTATTATATTGAACGTTTCGGTTCCGTGGTCCAAAAACTAATCACAATTCCAGCTGCTATGCAAAAAGTTCCTAACCCAGTCCCCAGAGTCAAGCATCCAGATTGGTTACAAAAGAGGATCAACATGCAGGATGATTCCGTCCACCAGAGAAAAATTACGGATCTGTTTGCACCCGCTCCCAAGAAGCAAGATCAAGATCGACTCAATCATACTAACCATTTGGGTGATGTTGAAGATTTTGGCAGTGTTCGAGGTACTTCATCCACTTTGGGGCAAATTACTAAACCTGTGGCTAGAGTCACTAGAGTGAATAAAAAAGCCTTGGGACAAACTGAAGAGAAGGAAGTCACATTACCAACTGTTGATATCAACGGCCCCTACTCCGAATGGCTGAAAGTTCAAAAACTTAAATGGAAGCAAAATCGTCTCAAGCGTCAAGCTGAAGAACAGATTGATGGATCGAAAGCCACCAAGCAGAATAAGACCACTACCAATCGTCTCAAAGTGCCCAGTTATTTTCAGGCTTCTATGCCTTATCTCACCCACGAATTTCAAATCTTACAAATTGCCCCAGCTGATAACTTTGGTAACTTTATGCTTTGGGTTTATGTCAAAGGAAGATTGTTTAATCTTCAGATTGAATTGCCCCGTCTCGTGTACTTGAATAGTCGTATCCCCAATTTGGATTCCGAGATAATGCTGCCCAAGGAGTTGGTTCAATTGGAAAAATCGGATAAAATATTACCTCGTCTATTTTCAGCTCAAAACCTTTACGAAATGATATTATCCGAGAGTGTGTTTATCAAACACAAACATTTGTTTGCGTCTATGTTCTGTCACCAAGACATCGAAGGCGTATATCAATCCCAGTTAGATCCTCTCCAAAGCGCTGTACTTCAACTTGGATCTGTTTGTCGTTTAGATAATGATGCATACAAAGACCAAACCGGCAAAAAGCAAAAATTCCACTTGAATCAATTCCAACCCCAGGAAGTCGATCCCAATATCCTCGACCAAAACCTCAAGAACTTGAACTATATTTATCTGTTCCATGCACACGACCAAAAGCGCCACATTTTGGGATTGTTCTCCACGGTTTTTAAGGATGCTACTGTCGTGATTTGTGAATCACCTACCCCTATGAAACAATTGCCCGATTTGGAAAAAATATATGCCAAATTTTATTCAAGTTATTTGGAGAGTGTTCAATCTAGCGATCTTGAAACACAATATTTCAAATTGCATCCCGAAGTCGAATTCAACGTGGAATATACCGATAGTGATAGTGATGCATTTTTGAAAATTCAGAGGAAATTGAGTCAATTTGACGCCTTGAAAATGGGACCATCCATGGTAATTTTAAATTCTACACACAACCAAATGACCAAAAAAATTGCTGGGTTAAGTCGCTTCCCAATCCTTGAAGGTTATACTTACCCATCCGATCGCGAATTTCCTACGCTCGACTGGCAACGTCATGGGGCCAGAAGAATGCTAGCTCATTTGTTCAACGTTGACAGATGGCTTTCGGAGCAGGTGGGATGGGCCAACTATGCCAACCTTCCACTCTGTAATTTATCCCCTCAGATTTCTAGTCTTGTAATGGATACTCAATTTGCTCGAATGCTTCACAAGAACCAGAATATCTTATGGTGGTCTCCTTCACCCAAACCTGATCTAGGTGGTCGCGAATTAGATGAATTTAGATATGTTGTGGATAATGATTTAACCATGCCTAATGTCAATACTCCTGGTGCTTACAATACCATTTGCTTTGAGATTAAGGTGTCTAATCTTTGTGTCAATACTTTACTAAACGTCTGTTTTATCAATGATTTAGAAGGTATTGCGCTAGACGATGGATTTGCCCAATTAACACAAGTTCAGGACGATACCAATATGGATGATAGCCAACTTCAGCTGCAATCTAATCAAACTAATACCGCCCTTGGTAATATGTTTAGTGATGGCTCTATTTCCAATCACCTGCTCAACCAACTCAAAGCGCTAGTGAGGAATTGGCTCAATGAAGTTCAGCAGCTCTCATCCCCACATGCTGAGCAGCTTATTGATCAATTTTATCATTGGATCACCAATAAGGACTCTCACATGTACGATCCACTTATCCATCGTCTTATTAACGAATTGATGCGCAAGACTTTTGCAATTCTCATTACAGAAATCAAGAAATCCAACACTCAAGTGATCTACGGTGACTTCCAACGCATTGTAGTTGCTACCAGTAAACTTTCACTTGCAAATGGGTTTGCATATAGTAACTATCTTCTCAAGCTTATTCGCTCCAAACCTCTGTTCCAAAATCTCCAATTAGCTATCACCAAGTGCTGGGACCAATTAATTTGGCTCAATGCCGACAATTTCACAGGTATGAAATTGACTACTAAGAGTACAGCAGGTCTTCAAAGGGTTGAAGAGAAGGATATTGAGATATCTGATTTCAAAGTTGAAGTCAACTTTAAGATGGGTCTCTACCTTCCATCTGTGTTCCAACCGTATTTGGATCTCACACTTGCTAAATATCTTGATGAATTACATAGACATCGTCGTTCTCTCGATCTTGCAACGCTACAGCCCCAACAAATAACGCAACTCGATATGGAGTTTGGCCGCACGCTGGTTGAAGAGCGCCTTACACCTAAGCTCATTGGTCTCGTGACCGATTTGCATCACGCATATTTACAGGCTTCCGAAGATCATCCCATGACACAATTTTCCAACCTTCCAGACACTCCATTCGACTCCAAATCCAAACCAGTGCTGGAATTTGTCAAGTGTCTGTTCGGAGTCCTCGAACTTGACACGCGATTCGAAGAAGCATTCCGTCGTGCCAAGGCCGATGTCCTAGATGTCATCAATGTTCGCGAATTCTCCAAGGAGGCTATATTCACACCGCCAGGTGAAGCTCCCCAGTATTCATACTACCAAAATCCACTGAAATTGCCACCTCTCCAATGTGCTTACTGCAGCTACGAATGGCACATCAACCCCCTTTCATCTCCCCTTGTCAAACGCGGCACCGGTTCGGGGTGGAAATGTCCCAGTTGTGAGGCGTCCCACCCTCGCGAGACTTTGGAACTAGCTATCGTTGAATCGCTTCAAAATTTCTTGACTGGCTTTACACTCCAGGATCTCGCATGTATTAAATGTCAACTCCCGCGGGAAGGCAGTATGGAATCACTTTGTCTCAAATGTGCCAAACCCTTTACTCACGTACAATACCCGGTCCAAAACTTTCATAAGTTTTTGGAACATTTGCACAAATTTGCCAAGTATTATGAATTTGAAATGCTAACAGAAATGGTCGAAATGATGACTAAATTATCTTAAGTATTGAAATACTAATAAATTATTTTTTTTATTATCAATATAATATTTGACTATATTTGATTGTTGATAATTAATACATATTTTCTCTATTTACAAAATTTAAAATTATATCTATAAATCCATTTATTTGAAATATTTTTAATCTACTCAAATATTGTATTTTATCACATTAATTGATTATTTATATTTCTATTCTAATCAATGTTAGTATATATTATCACTATATTTTCAATTAATTTAAATTTCTCATTATTTCATTCTTAAATGTTTGTATAGTTTATAATTCAACTTTTAAAATTATCACCATTTAAAAGAAATTAGGATAAAATTATGCATATATATTATTTGGTTAAGGTTTGTACATTATATCATTTCTTTTTGAATATCATTGATTATTAATGCTAAATATTTTACGCAAAAAAAATTAAACTGAAGTTCAATGTCACTATATCAAATCTCCATCAATCAGCCTAATATTTTTAAAATAAATTTTTAAATTCAATTTTATTACACTTAGTTTCAATATCCGAACTAATAACTAAAATTAAAGCATGGTTAAATTTTATAGTGAAAATATAAAATTTGATAAAAATACTTATTTCAAATACAATATGATTTTTATCTTATTTTTTCTTAATTTTAATCAAAATACTAAAAATTAAAAAAAAATATCAAAATATAATTTACTAATTTCAAAATATTTAAAGAACACTTGAGTATTATAATATTCACCACAATGGGATTGATTATGATAATATTTTATTATTTTAATTATATTGGTTTATCACGCTATAATATTATATTAGATAACAATATCTATATTTTTTGCAATATTTTTAATATATTCATTATGTTTTCTAACTAGGTTATATATAAATCTTGAAAAGTTTAATATTTTTGTTAATATTTTAAAATATAATAGTTGTTAATTGAATGCAATAATGTGTCAATGCTAGGATCAAGCTTATTTTTCATTTTTAGTATCATAAATTATATAGAAAGTATTTTAAAATTGCCATATTCAAAATCATAAACACAGCTTTTTACTCTGTATAATTTATTTAAATTGATAGATAATATTTTAATTAATTGCTATTTAAAAATAAAAATGTAAACGTCTTCGTTATTTAGAATTTGCATTCTATTGACTTCATTAAATTACCTAATATATCATTATTTATATATTAGTCTATTGACAAAACATCTTAAATATATTGCAAATTTTGACATTTTATTTGAAATCATATTTATATAAAAAAATGAATCAAAAACTTATTGGATGGTTATTAGACTTATATATTTTAATTTTTATTAGGATATATTGTCAATTATGTTTGAATTATATTATGGAAGTATAGCAATGCTTTATGTATTTAAATTTTAATCAAATATATTGATTTGATATTCATTTAATTGAATTTTGTATATTATTATAAATTTAGAACAATGTGAGCTATATTTAATTAAGATATATCAAAGATTCATTTATAAGTTTGACTGTTATTATGGTTGCTATGGACTTAATTTTAAGCTTAATACATTTAAATAAATTTTAATTTCTTATTTCATGCTAATTTTTTGATAATTAATGTATTTTGAATATTTTTGTAAATAGTAACCAATTTTACAATTAAATGAATCGAAATTGACAAAAAATTTATTATATTTTGGAATATAGCTTTATTAAAATTCATATCAATTAATATATTATAAATTTGGAATAAAAAAGATCTTTTGATTTATTGAGAATAATATTGAATCTATTATGAACTTGATTGTTTATTCAAAATTAATTAACTATTAAACTTGGTTAATTCGGAATAAATAGAACATTTATTAAACTGATAATTCAATTATATCAATTGTTAATTACATCAAGCTTGAAATCCGTACATCTTCGCTGCGTCCAATTCGCTAGTCAGCACAGCTGGATGTTTTCTAATAATGTTTTCGATATCCCGAGCACGATACATGGTAGGATTGATGACGGTATGGCCATGGCCGACGGAGTGGTGAAGGACGGTGCGATACGCGGCAATAGCCGTACTGCGAACTAGATCAGGTGCGAGGACATCGGAAATGACGATACCGGGACCCATGAGAGGACCGAAAAGGGAGGACTGCTCGTCCTTGTAGACTCGGACATCGAAAGATTTACCACCGGGTAGGGGACTGATGATGATCTGGACGTTACCAAAATCACCCCCGATGGTCTGGGGATTATAATCGCCGCGACTTTCGTTCCAGACAATGTGCACGGGATCGTTGCCCACATGGCGTTTCTTCTTCAGTTGGGTCGGGTCCGACGCATCCGTGGGCATTCTCGTTACATCGTGAAACATGATTTCAACCGTGGGTGTGACGTAATAAATGGAAGTGGCGTCGCTTCCACGCTCGAGACCTCCTAGGTAACCCTTATGTTCGCTCAGGAGCACTTCCTTGCCCAAACTCTGGCAGAATCTTTCGTAGAGCTCAGATCGCTGGGAATTTCGCAGGATCTCCTCCTCGGAAGTTTGGCCGGGCTTCACGTAAATTAGCGCGATTTTAATCACTTCGCGATTGGGTTTGCGATCCAACGCTTTCAGATCGCGAATCAACGCTGGTCCTGATTGTAGTGGTATGAGGTTGCCGTTGCGGAATTGGGACGGATTTGTAAGTCCAAAGGAGCTGAACAGGGTTCTGAATAATATATACTTGGAACTGATTGGAGGATCTTCCAAAGTACTAAGATCAAGGTATGGTGACCTTGGTGGTTTTGACATCCTCAGTATAGGGGTTTCAGGAGTTGAAGGGAATGAATCAAGCGGCGAAAAATCTGTGAGTTCAGTATGATCGAAATCAGGTTGTTGATAAATCCAATCCGGCTGCGACTCGGAAAATGCCTTCTCGACATAGTTTATCACATCTTCAATCGTTTGGGGATATTCTGAAGATTCATCGTCCGAATTATTAGTCTTTTCTTGCAAGTCTTTTGATAATGTCGACATATCATTAGGCAAGGGAAGATGGTGACCATTATCCGCATCACCGACGAATTCGTACCTAAGTTCTTGAAATTGGTCATCGGCATTAGATAATGTAGGTTTCAACATATTGACTGAATTGAATTCCCATTGAAATTTTCCCAAGAAATTGCGGACCAGCACCAAAAGAGATCCCGATTCAGATTGCGAGAATGAAACGATAGAAGCGTTGTTGAGAGAGAAGAATTGAGTGGGTTTTTCTACATGTTCGTTGTTTAATTCGGGTTCGGAATAAGTACTGAAAATTGATGAGTGGTGAATCAATACCAGTTCTATTATAATTACCTTTCAGCATCCATTCCACCATGGAATTCTCTATGGCTGCCAAAGAACGCTAACAAATGATTGAGTGCAGTGTAGGCAGAATCCTAAAATCCAAATTAGCCAAAATTTAATTTGAATTTAAATAACAATACCTTGATAGGATTTTTAGGTTTCTGATTCATAGCCTGGTCTTCATGCATACCGGGTGATTCGATAATTGGCTATTACAAAATTAGTAATCAGAAAAATGAAGAATGAAATAATTTACCTCTTGACGCATTCCTCTATCGAAAATTGAAGCCATCTGATCCATCAGCTCCTGAGCCAACATACACTCTGGAGGAATTGCTAGTAGCCATTCCGTTAACACTGTGAACAATCTCGTGATGGCTCGAATTTGGTCGCTTTGGGTCTGTGAGGTATACAAGTTCAAATGGACGTTGAGAGCTCCGGCAATATCTTCAAGTATGGAGGTGAGAATAGTGTGATCGAGATAATAGAAATGACGACCTAAATGGGTCAAGTATTCAATACAGTCAATTGCGACATTGACAACACTGGGCTGGTTGGAGTACAGTTGGTCCAAAACTGCAGTGAGACATTGGCGGGCGGACCTTAAGTGAGGTGCTTTGGTGTGCAGTATTTCATAACTGATTTGCAGTGTTAATGCATTCAAAATGATCGCATATGTCGATGGGAACTTTTCGGAGTGGTGGGACCATTCATCACTCTCAACAAGTTTGAGTAGGATAAATAAAATATGATTTTTGATTTCATTCACATGAATCATCTTTGGCGAATCACCTTGCATCAGTAATCGGTAACTCAATAGTGGGAATTGAAGGCCTGAGAAATGGTATGGTAAGTGAATCATTGAGGTTAAAATAGTCAAAGCCAGCTGACGATGAATCTCAAGGACCTTGGGAGCATTATCACTCTTATTTTGATCAATTAACATACCCCTGATTGCCACGATAAAAGCAGGTGCAAGAACATTGACGCCAGGTAAATTTCTACAGAACATCAAGGTTGTATTCTTGAGAATAATTTCAAACAGTTGGAAAGTTTGTCGCGACAATCCCTTCAATAGTTGGCGATAGAAGCTGGGGTTGTAAGCATTCAAAATCTTCTGGTTGGGCTGTCTATTACTAATGGCGCGACACATCCATTCATATGCCAGCAATCGACCGTCGTTGTAGAGTGCTGGTAAGTCGACGGCATAAATGATCCAAATAGCCATTTCGAAAGAACATGGAACTGGTGGTCCCGAGTGAGCTTTGTAGGATCTGACATTCTCCAAGGCATCGTAAACAAGAACAACTGTTTGGATCGCTGTCGAATGATAACTAGGATCTTTAATGCTATTAATGTCACCTAAACAACTCAAAATGTTTTTCCAAATAAACACTGCTTCTTCCTCGTTCCAAGTAGTTGAATGGAAATCAATTTGCGATTTTGGAGAAGTAGAAAATCTGTAGGTATATACACCAGCCTTAGTGCCTATTGCAGCAGGTTCATTAAGGTTACTTTCACTAAGTCTAGAGTCGATTGAGGGGGTTGGCTCTAAGCCTGGACCTCCTGAATGTGTACTTGACACTGATGATCTTGGTAGAGCTGGTGCAACGATCGTCTTATAATAAGCTGAAAACAGCTCGAATCCATCCTTAGACTGAGCTAGAAGACTTGCAGTTGAATCATCATTTTGAATGAAGGTAGAAGGGTCAGAAATTGTTACAGAATTGTCCCTCTTTGAAACACTAGATGGAGAATGTTTCTTCCTCCTGGAAGTTAGGAAACTCGTAGATGAAATCGATGTGGACTCCGTCAAAATTGCTGGTCCTGAAGTAACTCTAGTCATAGGTTCACCAGTACGCGATTCACCTCCATTTGCTGGATTTTGCTTTCGGAGACGAGATACCGAGTTGGAACTTCTAAGTCCACTCTTGGCTTTTCGACGAGTTCCATAGCTCATTAAGTCGTGCAAGCTGGATGAGTTGTAATCGGTCACAAGTCCATAGAGTTGAGTTGCGAGGATATGTGTAACCTTTTTCATCACAATTGACCATTGTGAGGTCACTTGGGACATTAGCGTGCTTTGTATTGCGATTTTTTGGAATTTGATCCACATCTCACGATCCTTAATCTTTGCCGAAGACCATGAATGGAATAGCGCTCGAAATAGACTTTCAACAGTGTTGTGGAACCAACGGGAATTGAATGGTTGACCTCCAATATAATTAATGACAACTGATGGATTGGTAGTTAAGATATCAGTTAAATTCTTAGTAATGCTGAGTAGAGCTTGACACGATTGTGAAATAATTTCATAGTCGAAAATATTTTGATGGTTGGCTACAACACCCTGAAGAAGACTAATAATTTCTGTATAGCATACTGCTTGGAGTTCTGTTAATTCACAATATTTCTGTGTGATAGGTGGTACTGGCTCAGATGATTTGACGGAATTATCCGAATGAGTAGAACGGTTATCATCTGAAAAATTGGTTACACTCCAATCAATACATCTGGTAACTAGATGAATTAAATGAATGATATTATCTTCAATATTGAAATTTGAGGTATTAGTCAGCACGGCAGATTGGCGTTCATTCTGTTTGCGTAAAAATATGGGTTTTTCATCTTCGTCGCTGAAAAGCCAAGTTTGAATGATTATAATACACCCTTTTACAATTTGCATACATCTATCCGAATATCCATACTGAATTAAACTAAGGCCTTGCTCAAGGACTTCAAAAATAAAAGATCTGCTAATATCTGAACCAAAAATTATTCTTTTAAGAATAGGACATGATGGCGAGGGAACAATTTGGAGTATTGAAGAAGTTAATCCAATTGTTTTTGAGCCATCATCGACACAATTTTGAACAAGAAACTTAACAAATATCAATAATATACTGGGTGCACATTTCAAGGGACCTGGTTTTTGGGTAGGACTTGAGTCATACTTTTCAACAACTTTAGGGAAGAGTTTAGTGAGGTAATATGCTAGAATTAACTCGTACATAAATTTTGCAGCTTGGTTAGCTCCATCCATCCCCATACAAGTATAATATTCGCTAGGAGGAAATGGATTATTCCAAGTGGGTTCTTGACTCATAGAAGATATATTACTAGGGAGAGTAGGTCCAGCGGCAACAAATGCAAGTTGGATTATATGTGAAATAGCTGCTTCAAACAAAACATTAGAGTCAGCGTAAGAATGAGGAATTTGTCGTGGAATTAAAGGCGTTCTATCATTGGCATGAATGAGCTCTTGATCAATATTGGCATATCCCATCTCAGAAACGAGATCAACGTTCGAATCGAGAGTGTTATTATCTAATCTATCTATAGCGTAGGCATCTAATGGAATAGCATTTTTATATAACCAAATAGGACTGGATTTTGGTTCTTTCAAAACACTAAGCCAAATGAGCAACAGTTGAAAACCTTCTAATCTTAGTTTAGGATGATTACCAAAGTGTAATAACTGTGTAAGTACAGCGGCTATCAATATGAATTTACTAATTTGAAAACTGATTTTAAATAAAAAAGCTTACTAAGTTTGCTCTCTTGCCAACCTTCCCTTATTTTGTTTGGCAAAAATAAAAATATCTTTTTAAATAAAGGGAAAGTTTTATACATTGTATATATTTCTTTGGTATTAATCGTTGTTACACCTTTGTCTAATTGAAGTATAAATAAGAAATCTATATTAATATTTGTAATTATTACCTCTGATTTTATTCACTTGTCTCACAAACATACCAACAACGGTATCGAATATTTCATCCGGATACTCCTGAAAGAATTCGGGAATATCACTCTCTGGTAAACAGTCTAGATCAGAATTTAGTATAAAACTTAATGACATATTTTCAAAATTATTAACCTATTATTTCACATAAACTCTGAAATCTTGTCTTTGGACTAAATCGAGGATCAAGTAATTGTTTAATTCTTTTAGAATGATTTTTGTCACTTAATGACCAAGTTGAAGTAGATGCAGGTAACAATTGATTGTCGTTTAATAGGTTAGAATTGATAGAAAATTTGGGACCATGCGAATTTGATGTTGAAGTGTTATTGTTATCATGATTATTATTATTTCTTAATTTAGGTATCAGATTTTGAAATTTTTTATCCATTTATTATTTATGTTTATTAGTTGTATTATATTATTGATTATATATCCATATATTATAATTTGTTTAATATTAAAAGTAAATGGGTTAATGATTGATAATTCAGCTTTTATTTTTGAATCGGTAATTACATGATTGTTGACATTTAATTTTATTAATTCACAACAATTACTAATTTTGGTTCTTAAAAGCATTTATAAAAATGATTGAATTTTATTTCATTATTTCATCAGTACATATTAAGTACTTTTTTTATATTATTCAATTTCTGGTTATATTCATTGTTAATAGTTAGAATCAAATAATTGTACACCTTTTTAAAAATGTAAATTATTCATTATGTACATTTAAATAATATTAATTAAATTGTGCACAATACATTAAATTGGCTTATTTTAATAATTGATAAAATGAAAATATTAGCTAATATAAATCAATTTTGAACACATTAACAGAATATTGATAAATTTTTAATTTGATTTCAAAAGCATTAAATTAATTTAACAGAAATTCAAAAAATTAAATATAAACATAATTTAAGGTTAATTTAAAACTATATTTCCTTATTTGTAAACATAAGATTCCAGAGGAATAAACATTTTTAGAACATAAGATAACTTGAACTTATAAAAAAATACTATTTTTATAATATATTATATTTAGTATAGTCCCTTTTATAGATTTTACAGATGTTCTAAAATTATCAAATTTATAGATTGTATATGATAATTAATATCCAATCAATAAATACACAGCCATATCTAATTATATATTATTATAGTTTTTATTAATAAAAATTTCAGCGGAAAAGTTAAAATTGTATATATATTAAAATAATAAATACTTCCAAAATTGGGAATATTTCTTGGAAAATTATATATTATTATTATATCTACTCTTGAATATATTTTTTATAATTTATTTTAATTTTGATTGCCATTTTGTCAATAAAATTGTAAATCATTAAGTATTTTTGATTACTGATTTATTTATCTGTTATTATTACTAAGTAAATACTAAACCATAAATATAATTTAATTAAAATTCGTTATGTAATTGGATTTTTTTAATTAAATTTAATAATGTGGTTATAATTATTTATAAACGATTCATTCAAAAATGACATTTAGTCTTGTTAAAATTAATTAAGTATTAAAATACAAACTTAGCTTTTATTAGAATGAATAACTATATTTAAGGAAAATTTCTCATATATGATATAAATAATTTAATATTTTGTTTATATATTTTTTTCATTTATAATTATAAAATAAAGATTATTAAAAATTGCTCAATATATTAATAAATCAAAATTGTTAAAATTTTGTTAGTATAAAGTAATATAAAATTTGTTATATATTTTTTAAATTTATCAATAGATTTTCAATTTGATATAAAAAAAGTATTAAACTTTGATTGTGATAAATTAAATATATAATAACATACAATATATGACATAATTTACTTGGGTTGATAAGACATATATATTAATATATTAAATCTTATAAAATACTGAATGATTTTGATTTTAAATATAATACCAATTTCTTAATATCTTATTATCTGATCAATAAAGTATTATTTTTGAATATAAATATATTAAGCTATATAAAATAGGTATTGATTTTTTAAATTATATTATTTCAAGAAAATTATTATGATAAGTGAATAGAGATCTATATATGTAAAATGATTTTATATCTTATAACTTAAGACCAAATATTGAAATATTTAAAAGTAAATTAATTAAATTTATTATAATCTTTTATTTTTTTAAAAGAATAATATTTGACTAAAATTTAAAAAATATTTTAAAATTTAATTTTATTTTTATTTAAATCGTTATTTAAAAAGAAACATTATATATATATTATAAATTTAATTATATCAACCAAATTTTATATAATTATATATACTAGCCCACAAAAATGAGTCATAAAATTAAAAATATATATATTTCTATTAATATCTTCATTAATTCTAATTTAAATAAACTTATATCAAACTATGTAATTAATATATATTTTTTATTTATAATATAATATATAAAGTTAAATTTAATTAACTATTAATTGAAATTATAAAACCAAAAGTATATTTAAGATATGTTATAAAATTGTAGGTTTTAGTTTTCATAGAAAAATTAATATCTAGTATATCTACCTTTTGCTTTTTTAACTTTTTTAAGTTTATAAGGTATAAAGTTAACTAGCTTTTCATATTAAATAAAACTAATATTATTCTAAGCTTCTTAAATATACTATTAAAGTTGATTTATATTTTTTATAAGGGGGGAAAGCTTTAATTAATTTTTTTATTAATTTTAAAGATATTTAAGTTAAAATTAAAAATTTAAAGAGGTTATTTTATAATAATTATTTTGTTATTTTATGCTTTTTAATATTAGAATTTATAATATAATAAATAGTATTATCTTGTTAAAAAATAATATTAGATTTATTTAACTTATATTACTCAATAGTTTTTTCAATTTATTATTTAAAATACTTTAATATATTTCAATATTAATTACCCTATTAACCATATAAAGATATTTTATACTTAAAGATTATATATATCCTTAAACAATAATTAACTTATTATTATATTTTTAGACTATAATAACATGATAGTTATAAAGTAATTATTTATCGTTTTTGAAATATCTAGTTTTTTTATTAAATTTATTAAAATATATCTTTGTTTTATTAAATTAAATAACTATACTCTAGTTAATTTTAATTTAACTTTAATATTAATATTTAAACTTATGTTTAACCTTATAATAAAACCTTTTTAGCTAAAGATATTTTTGTTTAAAATATAAATGATATCTATTTTAATATAAAAGATATATAATAATATTAATACTAATTAATATTCTTAGATTTTTTTTATAATTCTTATTATATTTCTATAATTATATTATACTTAATTATATTAACTAATTTATAAATATACTTTATATTATGTTTATCCATAACCTTAATAAACTTAAGTTTTAATTTAGGTGTTATTTTAATATTATTCTTAATAACCCTAACTATAATAGATTAACTAATATTA
>JNEM01013652.1:0-17236 GCA_000697335.1 Conidiobolus incongruus B7586
ATGTATAATCCTTTACTAAAACACAAATCAAGATGCTGGATTAAGCTAAATTAACCCCCTCCACAAATCCCTTTAAATAAACACTTTGTTAATAAGTGAATGTTAATTATTGCAATGAATTATAATGGTATATGCTATTCTTATTTAGTTCCTGAAGGAAAATCAATTAATAGTAAACTATATATTGTTTTTTTAAATAAAAGTATTTCTAATTGGTGTTCTCAATATAATTTGAGAAGACCTATTATTTTACATAATAATTGCAAAATACATAAATCTAAAGCTGTAAAAAACTTTCTAATTAAAAATAACTGGAAAGAACTACCACATCCAGTATATTCCCCTGATTATAACCCATGTGATTATAATTGCTTTGGGCAATTAAAAAACCAGCTTGCAGGAAAGAAAATTTTTGCAGGAAAATTTAATTGGTTTTTGAAACATCAAATTTCAGTCCTTAATAAAAAGAACTGTTTTTAGGTGTTAGAAGTTTGCCAAAAGTATAGCAAAAAGTTATTAATAATAAAGGAAACTATTAAATTTATATTATATTTTTATTTTTATATATCATATATTCAAATGTTTATTTATTTTTAATTGCAAAAAATTCCTATTATTAAAAATGCAGAGTAATAGTTAAGAATTATTTAAATTATAGGTAAATATATAAGTGATTTTTATTTTATGACTTATTTTTGCAGGTTAGTATATATATATATATATATCATTTGGAAATATTTTCTTTCCTATATATTTTATATATAGAATATCTTTCAAAATATATAATATGTTTAAAAAATCAAAAATTAAAAAATTTTTAATTTCTTAATTTCTATACTAATATTACTATGTATTTTTAATAATGGGAATTTTTTGCAATTAAAAATAAATAAACATTTGAATATATGATATATAAAAATAAAAATATAATATAAATTTAATAGTTTCTTTTATTATTAATAACTTTTTGCCATACTTTTAGCAAACTTCTAACACCTAAAAAACAGTTCTTTTTATTAAGGACTGAAATTTGATGTTTCACAAACCAATTAAATTTTCCTGCAAAAATTTTCTTTCCTGCAAGCTGGTTTTTTAATTGCCTAAAGCAATTATAATCACATATGTTATAATCAGGGGAATATACTGGATGTGGTAGTTCTTTCCAGTTATTTTTAATTAGAAAGTTTTTTACAGCTTTAGATTTATGTATTTTGCAATTATCATGCAAAATAATAGGTCTTCTCAAATTATATTGAGAACACCAATTAGAAATACTTTTATTTAAAAAAACAATATATAGTTTACTATTAATTGATTTTAATAATATGTTTGAAAAATCAGAAATTAAAAAATTTCCCATTATTTCAAATTCAAGGTAATATTTTAAGTTTTATTTGTATTTTAATTATTATAATATCTATTTATTAAAATAATTTAAACCATAGATAAATAGTATTATATATAAGATTTTAAATATCATAAAGTAATATTATTTATTTTCTTAAGTATAATTGATTTTTTTGAATAATATATTTTAATCAAATCATTATAAATAATAAAAATTTCAATAATTTTTAACTATATTACATATTATTTATAAACTAATTTATTTTTAAATTATCAAATTATTATAAATAATTTTAATTTTGAAATTGTGAGTTGCATCAATCCTTATTCAATATTGATTTATTGATAGACTTTACAATAAATATCTTTAATCTTTTAATATTATAGAATTATATAAATTAATGTTTTTATCTTTCAATATAATCCAATATACATGATTAAAGCCATTTTTTATATATTTCAAATATGACAAAATATTTTTATGTAGATCTTATGTAGAAATAAAAATCTTGATAGATATAATATTGAATGTTTTAATACAACTATACCCTTGATTCATTGAAATATCTAACTATATTAAAATAATATTAGGCCTAAGATAGAATGAAATACAAATTCTAATTATAAAAAAGAATTTTAAAATGAGAATTATTTACAATGCTTCAATAATATCATAGATCCTAATATCATATGCAATCAACGAAAATATAAGTGATATGATAAAATTTAGCATATAACCTAGATATAAATATTTTTTTCTAATACAAAGTATTCCAAATAAAAGGCTTAAGCATTGTTACAATTAGCTCTAAATGACACTACATAAGAGTATGTTGATTAATATAGTTTCTTATATAATAAAATGTCAAATTATTTGGAGAAATTATTTAATAAGAATCATAGTCCTTTGGGATTAAAATTTAATAATTAAAGCTTCAATTGATATATATTTTTTTTTAACTATGAAATAAATACTGTTTTTGATTATTAAACATCTATTGCTATTATTTGGTAAATATAAAAGATTATATATATTCAAATTTCTTGAACTATAATGCTAAATACTTTAAAATTTCTCTTCTTATTGATTAAAAAAAGAATAATAATAACCTATAAATCATCAATAAAAATTGCTTCTAGCTTTAAAATAATAAAATTAACCTTAACAAATCATTAAGAATTAAAGAAAAATAAGATTATTTTTGAAATAATTATTAATTAAGGAGCATATATATTGTTGCAGATATCCTTGAACAATGGAAAATTCCAGATTATAACAGAAGTTAGAGTTTCAACACATTGGCAAAGGATCAACCACACTATAAAATAGTCACTGGACAGACATTTACTAGATGATCACTTTGATCAAGACCAAGCCCTACACCTTGATATTTTAATAAAACCCCTCTAAAGTATCTCGTTAGTTTTCTTTGGCCCGTTTCATCAAATTCACGTGATTTTTATCGCATGACAACTTTCCAGAAGCCTTGCAATATTTTTCTATATATTAAAAATATTAGAAGAATAAAATTAAAAATCTTCAAAATAATCCATAATATATTTATCTTTTTAAATAAAATCTGTAGCAAATACAATTATATATAGCTGCAAAATACAAAATGAATCCTATCTATTTAAAAGGTCTTTTAAATAATTAATTTCATAATAAATAAATATTTTAATCAAAAGAAAAGTCAAATAGTTATTATATTCTTTAATAAAATCTGTTTGATTAGAATTGCTTTGGAATATTAAACATCTATTTTATTGAAAAATAATTTAAAAATTTTGATAAATACTTGATGACATTAGGCAATGACTTTAGAAAAAGATTCTGAATAGATTTAATTAATTTTACAAAATTTGAAATAATGAATCTTGTCAATCACCCAAGAAACTTCGATTAGCACACCCGATCGAGAAGTCACATTGGAGAGCACCTATTTTCAGAACTGGGTGGTTGTGTTCCTTTCTATCGCTGATTCATTCTTATCTATAATAATGAACCAATAAACACGTCTATTTATCTTCATTTCAAAAGTATCCAGTCTCTGAGTTTTTCTCGTAACCCTCACAAAAGCATTGAGTCGTGACGAGCATGAGATATTTACTTTACTCGAACAACCTGATTCACAGTAAGCTATTTTCACCTCATTTGGTGAACCCCATTAATTTTCCTTAATTTTGTGGCAACCTATCTTTTGCCACTGGTGATTCCATGTTTAAGCTCTTAAAGTCTATTTCCTCCCACAATTACGGTCGTCATTATTGTTGTTTAAAAATTATATAAAATAAATAATAAAGTATTTTTTAAAGCATATTTTCCTAATATTAAATATTATTTCTGGATTTGGGTTCATCAAATTAGGAATACATTACAATAATATGAATACTGTACTGATAATAATAGAGAAAAAGTAATAAATGTAACTCAAATATGAAATCAAAATCTCGGAAATATTTTAGAATTAAAATAATTTATATTATTATTGAATATAATTAATAAATTTCTATACAAAATTAATTTTAAAATGAAATATTGGAATATATGAAATTTTTATGAAATATAAATTGATTTTAAGTTAAAATTTTGTTAAATTATTATATTTGTTCAATGCAAACATTGTATTTGTATATCATACATTTGAATAACAACTATAGTATATAGGGGAAAATATTATTTATTCATAGTATACCTATAAATCTCATATTTTGGACGATCAAATTACTTGAATTATTATTATTTAATATAATTCTATAAAACTTTTCTGAATAATATAAAATTTTAATATTATTCAAATTTATTATATATATATAGGATAATTACTTTTAATTTTAGAAAATATTCAGTTTATATAATTCATATGAAAAGTATGTAATTTTTCAAAATTTTGTTTTATAAAATTATTTATTATTTTGTTATTTATTGATATCAATGATTTTTAAAAGCGCTATATATATGAGTACAAAATAGTAAATATTAAATTGATTTTCACATGATCTGTTTTTAATTCGAATTAAATATACTATATATCTCAATTGTCTAATCTGTCTCTTTCGTTAGTTTTGAGCCTTATTATTTCTATTTAATTTGATACATTTTGGATTGTTGATTGTTAACTTAGTTAACATTGTTTTGTTGAATATTGTATTTATCAATCCCATATTTAAAGATAAAAATTCAAAAATATTATTGACAACCGTGTTCATTATTCAATTTTCCATATTAAAATCCCTAATTTTATATTATACCAGAAATTTTATATTTAATCATAAATGTAAAAAGGAAAAAAGCCAAATAAAACATTAAATTATTATATTTACAAAATCAAGGATATGTAAGTATTATCAGTATTATCGATTAACACTATATATGTGATTAACCTAGAATACTTGCATTTGTATTTTATAAATAATATTTCATGTTGAATTTATTTAAATTGTTAGAAATTTTCAGGATAACTATTAATTTGATAAAATGACAATATCCATATAATATTATTAAAAATATATATTTTCTATTTAACTTTGCCTATTATGTTTTAAATATAAATGCGAATACTTAATTCAGAGAAAGATTTATTGAATATTAATATAAATAATATAAAATATTAAGTGTAATTTTCAATTATTGTAATTTCACAATAAAAATTTGATTTTTGAAATTTGTTGAATATGTAATTATTAAATATTAAAAAAGTAAGATTCAAATTGATTTTTGTAATTATCATTTTAATGGAAAAAATTCATTCGAATTTACTATATTTTATATAATGATAATTGTTGATAAATTATAACGAGATATTATGATGTAATTGTATTCTTTGGATATTTTTTTTAATTAGCGAATTAAGAAATTGATCAAGTGAGATATGTCGTTTATAAAATGGGAGTCTAAACAGTATAATTATGAACAGTAATAGATATAGTATCATTAATAGATTCAATATATAATAAGAAACACGTAAAATGGGAGTAACAAGTTTCAAATTTGGCTTACTTTGCAAAATACAATTACTTGAATCATTTATTGATTAACAAGGTCCAATTCTATATAATACTTACAAAGAACTATAGTGCAACTGGCTATATCATATATTTTTCAAAAATGGAATTAAAATATAAATGTTATTTCGGACGCAGAAAGAGATGATTAAATAGCAATTTTTAATAATGCCTCGCCTTTAACTAAGTGATTAGAAATTTGAGTTTTCAATTGATTATTCAATCAATAAAATTTGATATCATAATATATTGATAGTATAAATATATTTTCAGCTATAATTAGTAGATTTCTGTATATATGAGATACAAATTTTTTATCAATATAACAATTAATAGCATTTTAATATTATTGAATTTACATTTTGAGCAAATGTATTTGCTAATATAAATGAATTGAGTAATTAGTTGACACTATAAAAGGAGATATATGACTTGTATTATAAATTATTATATTAAGATGAAATTATTACATTAAACACAATACTACGTCTAAACAGCCAAGGTATTCACTAGATTTATTTTTGAAAAGTACCATGATAACTAAATCTTTTGTTAAAATAGTTCTGATTTCAATGTTTGAATATCATATTAACTTTATTAATAAAATTAAAATAATGATAATTAATATCAAAATTTTTTGGAATCATAATAATATTCAAGATATAATCTAAATTATAATTCAATAGTTTTTTAATTTAGATATTATTGAATAAATATTTAAAGATATTAAATATTTGTCATGGCAGAAATATAATGTAATTATTTAAATATCATAAAATGACAATATATAAAGTATATTAAAATAATGTTTCTAATAAATTGAATAAAATAAAAAATTTTAAAGAGAAGTATCAGGTTTGAAATTAGGATTAGCGTTAAGAAGAGCGCAAACTTTAGCCATTCTTTCATAATTGTTCGCAACACCCTCGGGGTTCAAATTGTTCATTTGCACTAGTTATAGTTAATTTGCACTCTCGTATTTCGAGTTAGTTCTTGCGATGTATTTTTCTGGAATTTCGTTCATAGGAATAGCGTCGATTTTTTCCCAGATAGTTTGGTTGCTGCTGTTGCTATTAGATACTGAGGCCAATAATGGGGATTGCTCTAAAGCTTTCATAGTGTTGCTTGATCCATAGCGTTCATATCGATAACAGTTTCCATCTGAGGTAGTGTCCATAACATCCTTGACTTTGGCGTTCATTCTCCATAAATCATCATTGAGAGTTGCGCCAAATCCATGATATTCGGTTAATCTTTTAGGATCTCTCATTTGCCATTCATACCAAATTTTATCAACCATAGTATGATGCATCCAGAAAATAGGATGGAGTGACCATCTTATTCATATCACCCCAAATGTGAGAGATATTGTCATGAACAACAGCATGGGGATTGTATTCGAGAGCTTGACGGAATTCATGGAAGTTGTTGTTGCTACTAATCATAGTCTCAATACTATCTTTGGACCATACACTACCAGTGCGATTACCATAGCGGAAATCTCTTCTCAAACATCTTCTCTCGGGAATTCTTACGATCCATCCCTTTGCAACCCCGTTGGTAACACAGTGAGTCTTGGGTGCGCCATTACCTCCCATAAATTTGTCAGAAAGGATAACACTCTTCTCAGGGGCTTGAGCATCGATAGACCAATCCCAATAAGGCAATACGACCTTAGGATCGATTTTTTGCAATTCGATCTCGTATTTTCTTAAGAATGCACGGTGCCATGGTAAGAATCCAGCGACACCGTGGGCTTTCTTGCCAGAACCCAAGTGAGTATCCACAAACCAGTCATAAACATCGGCCTTTTGCTGAATTTTCTTGGTGGCTGTTAAGAATCGTTCTAATTCTTCGGGAGTCAATTGGCGTAATTCTTTTCTAGTATTGATAGTTGAACATTTTCCAACTACGAAATTAATTAATAAAGCTAAGCCTAGTCCGTATTGAATCAGTTGCATACAGTTTCATTTTATAGTCAATATTACTAACTTTCTTTAGTTCAAATTTCAAATGTGATAATAAGATGATTCCATTTGATCAGGTATGATCCTGTCAAGAATCAATCGGAGATTACAAAATAATTTTACTATATTTCACTAACATACCAAGAAAAATAATCAAATCATTTGATCAATCTTTTAAACATTTGAATTTTTTGTGTATCATTAAATTCCAGTATATTGGATCTTTATAACAATTTTAATTTATTTGTGTACTCTAGAGGATTATTCAATATAAGATTTCTGACTAATAACAATTACAACCCTATTAATTGAGTGATATAGGATACAATTAATCATTATGGCTCTATGAGTTTAATCAACAATTATAATATATCATTTTTATATCAAAGTAAAGGTGATAACAGGTCCAGAATCATGGTCCGTGAGCCTAAAATGACTAACTTATTGAATGTTTCTAATAACATTAGATCATTTAATACAACTCAATTTAAATTTAATTCCAATTTAAAGCTATAATAATAGCTTTAATAAAACAGTAAACGGTAATATTATACTTATGAGTAAAGGCTCAAACTTCGATATTAATTTAGACTTTTCAATTTTGAATATATTAATGTAAGAATTACTGATATTTAAATAATTGGTGGATACTTCATATATGATTTTAATAATGACGAAATTTAATCTGATTTAATTTTGATATTGAGTATGAGCTTGATGTAAATTTGAATACTAAATTAATTAATAATAAAATTTAATAAAATAATGATTGATCTTATCTTTTATTATTAATGTGCTAATTACTAAATGAAGGATACTAATTTTTGATAATTTGATTCTATTTTAAGATTTTCGGGTATATTTTTGTAATTAATATTTTTAATATTTGATCTCTAATATTTATTCTTTATTAACTTGTTTTCAAAACATTCATTACAATATATTCAATGAAGCTGATCAATTAAATTTAATTTTGAAATCCAGCGATAAATTGAATTTGCTAATATAGCATAAATAAACTTATTATTTTTATTAATTCATATTCTATATTTTACAGTTATTTTATTATACAATCAGTTAGTAAATGAATACATTTCAATAGTACATCATCCGTTATTGATTAAATATTCACTAATTTTGTATTTCCTAATAAGAATTAAATGATATATTATATGAGTTTAATTCGCTTAACTTTCCGCTTAACCTTATTAAAATATTTATGTTACAATTATTCTATCTATACATTTATCACTACCAGTTTAATGAGATTATTAACCCTATGGTTGGTATTTTTCGCCTTCGGACCAAAGGTATCGAATCCAGTTATCACGTTTCCTATCGCCAATATTATTAGTGATAACTTGCCAAGGATCGAAAGTTAAGGAAATCAACGAATTTTATCGACTAAATTCGAAATTTTCTCACTTTTATAGAAGAGACAATTCTGCCAATATGGATATTTTATGCATGATTTTAATTTGAAACCTTTATGTTAATCAAATTGATGATGGATATTATTGATGTTGATTTTGAAGAAAATTACTTCATATCCGCTGTCATGATATTAATAAAAAGTTCGCTAATTTCTATATTTAACATTTCACTAATTTTATTCGATTATACTATATTATTAATGGATTGTATAGCGAAGTTATAATTTAATGTTGATAAATAATGATCACATTGATATTAAGTAATAATGATGAATCGTTCAATTTATTATTTATTTTATTAAATACAATGAATTCTGATATTATTTTCATCATATTTGATTTATCATTCAATTGACATTAATTTGAAAATTGGAAATGAACTATAATCAATAATATTATATATTTTATAAGGTAATATATTTCAAAGTAAAATAATTTCATTAAATAAAATTTAATTAAAATACACGGCTGGATTTGTATTATAAATAAATTAATAATATTCAATATATTTATCACATTTTACACTTAATTTTGTTATAAGTTATAATTTTCAAAATTTAGTAAAATTATGAATTGGTCGGATTAATATATCAATATTATATACTTGTTTATTACGTAGGTAGTAAACGTGAAATATTTATTGAAAAATATTTTTTAAATCAAATAGATTCTCAGAATATATAAAATATTTTTTGTACAACTTATGTTTCACATCCGAAATATTTATATCTAATTGGAAATCTATCAATCACATTAATTTGATCACTATAAATACCTATTGATGAACATCATTCAATTACTAAAATCATAAATAATCATGTACAAGTCTATAATCTTATCACTCATTCCCCTTTTAAGTCTCGTGGCCTCCCAACAACAATGCCCTCCAAATACACCCAAGTCCCATGCTATTCGAGGAGCCTGGCAACATAGATGGGTACGTTGCGAGAACGCTAATGAAGGTGAATGCCCTAAAAATCTCCCAGGACCTTACCGAAAATACTCAAAAGACAACTGCCAGAAATACTTATCAGAATCAGGCGATGATTATATTATCGATTATTACGTTTGTGAATCTCAAGCCAAATTTGATGAATTACAGCCTGTATTGGAAAGAAATGGATGGGTTTGTGAAATTAGTGAATAATTGATAATTTCATCTGATAAATATATTTAATCTTAATGAATCTATTAATAATTTTGATATAATAAACACAATACCTCGTCTCCCTTTGATAATTACATGTTTTAGTCAATTCTTTGTTTTTCATAATCACCAATAATTACTTATTTAGAAAATTTTTTATTTTAGATTCATAATTAATATTAAAAACGATTTTTAAGTAAACATATTGACTTTGAACATAGTTATAGTATTGAAAACTATTTTGACTAAAACAAGTAATTTTTATGAGGTACTAATATATTGAACTGCTTAAAATTTGAAATTTAACGGTACATGCTGATATTTTAAATTCGGATTGAAAATTTGTCTCAAAACCGAAGATAAGAAATTATAGATATTAATTGAGTTTCTTTAAATGGAAATATTTTATAATTTTTAGTGGTGTAATGATCATATATACCATATTATATGCTTTACCTATTAATCCAAATGAAATAAGTTTTTTTGAATTTGAATAACTTAAAATATAATTAATAAAAATCACAAAACGATAATATATAAAAAATAGATTTTTTTTATTTCATAATAACCATAAATGGTCTATATATAGATCACTTGTGAATTATTTTAGGGAAAAGAATTAGAGAGAAGTGTCAGGTTTGAAATTAGGATTAGCGTTAAGAATAGCAGAAATCTTAGCCATCCTTTCATAACTCTTTTGAACTCCTTGAGGGTTCAAATTGTTCATTTGAACTAATTCACCAGATATACGATCTGGAATTGTTAATTTGTTCTTATTCTCGAATTTTGAGTTACGACTTTGAAGACATTAGTGGAGATTCTTCCAAAGCTTTCATAGTATTGCTTGATCCGTACCGTTCATATCGATAGCAATTCCCATCTGAGGTAGTGTCCATAACGTCCCTGACTTTACGGTTCATTCTCCATAAATCGTCATCAAGGGTTGCCCCATACCCATGATACTCTGTTAATCTTTTAGGATCTCTCATTTGCCATTCATACCAAATTTTATCAACCATAGTATGATGCATCCAGAAAATAGGATCGTTAGGAGTGACCATCTTATTCATATCACCCCAAATGTGAGAGATATTGTCATGTACGACACCATGGGGATTATATTCGAGCTCCTGACGAAATTTGTGATAATCCAAGTTGGCACTAAGTAAAACTTCGATGTTGTCTTTAGACCATACACTACCAGTGCGATTACCATAGCGGAAATCTCTTCTCAAGCACCTTCTCTCGGGAACTCTTACGATCCATCCCTTTGCAACGCCATCTATAACACAATGACTATTGGGTTCGCCATTACCTCCCATAAATTTGTCAGAAAGGATAACACTCTTCTCAGGGGTTTGAGCATCAATAGACCAATCCCAAAAAGGCAATACGACCTTAGGATCGATTTTTTGTAACTCTTGTTCGTATTTTCTAACAAATTCACGATGCCAAGGTAAGAATGCAGCAACACCGTGTGCCTTCTTCCCTGATCCTAAATGAGCGTTGACAAACCAGTCATAAACTTTAGCATTTTGTTGAATTTTCTTGGTAGCTGATAAGAATCGTTCTAATTCTTCGGGAGTCAATTGACGTAATTCTTTTCTAGTATTGATAGTTGAACATTTTCCAACTACGAAGTTTAATAATAAGCTTAACGTAAGTCCGTGTTTAATTATTTTCATACTTTTTTAATTATTACTAAATGGATTGTTACAAAAACTTGAGATCAAGTTAGTTTATATAGTGGATTAAATAAATCATTCTCAATTCAAAAAGTTCATTAAATGACTCAATTTCAGTAAATATAATGCTGTCAACAAAGCTTCGGAGGTAATTAATAATGCTACCATATTTTTATCTTACAAATTAAGTATTACTATAATTAAATGATTAACCATAATCATCTAAATTTTTTGTGTACTAATATTTGATCCGCTAATAAGTTTTGATAAAATTAAAAAAAATTCGTTGATTAGAATAAAATGTTAATAAAATATATATCAAAACGTTTATAGTGAATAATTCGCTCTAATTCTTGAAAATATATAGAAAGCTGCAAAATTTATAACATGAAATATTCAATACCATATTATGGACAAATATATAAATTTAATTTTTCAAATTTGTCAAAATCTTTAAAAACATTTCTAAAATCAAGTATCATTAAAAACAGATAAAATTTCCAAAATAAAGCTCATCAAGGGAAATATATGTGTTCATTTTGATTATATTATTCATTTTTACTTTACAAAGCTGAAGATAGATTATAAAATCCTTATATAAAGATTAACCCCTTGAAGTCGAAATAACAAATTTATTAAAGATTACTATCTGAGCATTTTATTACTGCTATGAAATTCAACCTTCCTCAAAATAATATTATTAATTCAAATTTGGAAATATTCGGTATTTCTCTTAATTTATAACAGGTATTTCGATCATTATGCAATCATTTTTTTGTAATAATTTTTATTAATTTAATTAAACTTTTAAAATTAATAATAAATTAATAAAGCATTATATAATTGAAATATCATATATTTCATAATATAATATTATAATAATGATATTATTTTTAGTTTCTTTGATCAATGAAATGAAAAATTGGTTTTTTGCATTATATTTTATTAAAATCGTAAAAATTTACTTTAAGATGCGATGAATATTAAACAGGGGAGTTACTTCAGTACTACCTGGTTACTAATATTTTAAAAAATTTGAAATTCATTGCCACAATATTACAATGATTTAGCCAAATAAGAAAAATTGATCGAATTTTTTCAAGAAATTCCAGAAAAAAACTAGAATAAACATGCTATGATAATTATATTAATGGGATTATTGAAGTCTCAATTATATCATCCTGAAATTATATTTAATCTAACTACAGAATTTCTCGTTAATACATGCAAAGTTACAAGAAATATGGTTGAATTTGACCTTATTAAGAAAATCAAATATGTATTCATATGATATTAAATAAACCCAAATTTGTGTATAAATTTATTCCTATATTATTTAAAAATAATTATTTTAGTAATTTAAAAATACAACCAATATTTTAATTTGGTGTTTATTATTTTAATGGTAATTTATTTCTAACTCAATTGGATATTTTATTTGACTCCCAAAAATTTTGAAACACAAAATGATATATATTGGAATTAATTCTATTAACGATAAATCCGAGTAATGTGAGAATATTTGCATTTCAGTAATTTAAACAACTCCATTTAAATAAATTAATTATCTCGCATATATTGCTCAAATTTTTATTGACACAATATTACGTAATTCATTAGATTCAACAATTATTATATCTTTGGCAATATATTATAGATTATTTTGAATTGACAATTTGTATTTTTTTGGCATTAATGCTATAGTCTACCTATGCATATCATCTATTTCCAAAATATAACAATCAATATAAAATCACCTTAAAAGGAAATTACGAAATACGAAATTACGATCAATCTCAACACCCATTGAACTATGCTTTATAATCATTGATACATGCTTAAAACATTCTAATTAAGAAATATATATTTAAAAATTTCGAACTTATTGTAAGAAAATTAGATCAACAACTTTATAAAGCTTCTGACAAAAATTAAAATGATAAATGATAAAATAAAAGATTGAACTGTAATTGAGATATTGATTTTTTAAATAATATGATAATTATAGTGTTTTTCAAATTTGAATTTATATAATATTTTATTCTATAGACAATTGGAATACTAAATAATATCAAGTTTGATATTGTTATGTTTAATTTTATACTTTTCTATGATAAAATTGGTAATTGAGTATATTTTCTCAATCATTGATTCAAAAATAGTTTCAATTCAATTATCCCCATTTTAAAACCATTAACATTTAGCCATATTTTAAGAAAAATTATAAAAATTTGAATAGTTTTATTTAATTGTAATCAATATTATCTTGATTTAATAGAGTTGTTCCACTTTAACAATTACTAGACGACTTGGTAACGTCCGAAACAATCTCAGCTGTAAAAGGGCTATTTTTATCATCATGAAACTTCAATGAATGTCTTTAATTATGAGGATATAGTTAAACATATCTATGATGGTTATATTTGCTGAGCTTGATTGAATAAGTTTCAAATAACCGATTGTTATTGTCAATTATAATATATAATTTATATAATATCAACTGGATTCAATTAGAATTAATATTGCATCGATCTCATATTGGTTTCTTAATCACTCTTTTTGCTCCTTATAATTGAGGCTTTTTATAAATTTATATTTTAATTATTCTTCAATAATTCCTTTAATTGAAATAAATATTTTCTTATTAATTCAATTCTGTGTAATATATCAATATAAAATTAGTTAAGATTTATTAGTTTGTCAAATAATAGACGAAAAAAATATTGGTGAGACTAAATCAATGGTTTATTGTAATAATATGCATTTATTTGTTTTTATTAAGCTAGATATTTATGAACATTAATAAAATACTTTCTTTTCACCAGTCATTGGTAATTTATCAAAATTTCTGAAATTCTGAACCTGTATTTCTTGTAAATAAATATTTGACCCAAGAAACCTTTGTGTAATATGAAACAAATTTTATGAGCTTAATGATTATAAAACCGTTTCAATTACAACTTTATCTAATACTTACGTATCAAATTTATCTGTTTAATAATTAAGTGTTTTACGAAATGTATATTCATGGAAAATTCAAAAATTAAATCAAGCTTGTAATTGAGGTTTTGATATTAGGATTAAATCATTTTAAATTTTAGGATATATAAATTAATTATTAAATTCAAATTGCATAAAATCACTGATCATTGAATATAAATACTAATCATTTAGCAGCATCAAATAACTTTATTTATAAATAATCATGTACAAGTCTATAATCTTATCACTCATTCCCCTTTTAAGTCTCGTGGCCTCCCAACAACAATGCCCTCCAAATACACCCAAATCCCATGCTATTCGAGGAGCCTGGCAACATAGATGGGTACGTTGCGAGAACGCTAATGAAGGTGAATGCCCTAAAAATCTCCCAGGACCTTACCGAAAATACTCAAAAGATAACTGCCAGAAATACTTATCGGAATCGGGCGATGATTATATTATCGATTATTACGTTTGTGAATCTCAAGCCAAATTTGATGAATTACAGCCTGTATTGGAAAGAAATGGATGGGTTTGCAATTCAAGTGAATAGTTATGAAAAATATTAAATATTAATTGTTAATTTATTCAAATTATTTTAATTCCTTTCCATATAAATAATATATTATAAATTTTCTACCTTATTGTTTTCAATAATAAATAATGAACTATTTTTCTCATTATTTATGAAATAAGAATATTATAATTATTTTTATTTCTATTTTATTTCCTTTGACTACAATCACAATGTACCAATCTTCCATATTCTATAATTAAAATAAATTTCAAAGTTTTATGCATATATAATAGAATTTTTAACCACTACATGATAATAAAAAATTAACAAACACTTATAATAAAATAATAATGAAAAAATTCACATTATTTAGGTAAAATGGAATTGGAACCAGAACTGAATTTGTACAAAATTATTACAATTAATACATAAAATTATATTTAATATGGGTTAAATAATTGACCATCATAATCAGTGTTAACACATGAGCAATTCAATGATAAAACTAAGTAATAACATTCAAAACTATAGTTTAAATTGTATATACATTAATTGAAGATTATTTTTAATGAACCAAATAAAATAATTAACAATTAAATTTTATTCTATTTGTACAATATTATTCTGTACATATCGAAAATTATATTTAAATATTTTTAGATTATAATTTGGTGGCGAATTCCAAGATTAAATTTATGAAATCATTTTGAATTGGTAGCGGGATTGTAATAATTATATTAATTGATTAATTTAATGTAATTAAATTTTGGCTAAAAATTAATGGATAATAGATGTTGATAGTAAAATTCAAAGTATAAATTGCCAACTAAAACCAAGGTAGAATTACAATACTCAATATGATTCAATTTATAATTTTGTCACTCCTACCCTTAGTTCAGTCCGCCTCCAACAAGGAATACAAAGAGTGTAACTTTATATTCTATAAATATACAAGAGCTCATCTCAATCAGACAACAGTTGAATGCACCAATTTTCGAAACAAATCTGCTCCTGAAGATCTTGAATTCCCATATATTTTATTCCAGAAACCAATGTGTGAATTAGACTATGTGAGTGGCACTGATACTCAGCGTTACTTCGATTTCAATTGTACAGATCGAGTGAAATTGGATGAATTTAGGAAATCTTTTGAATCGCAGCATTGGGATTGCCAAGAAGAGACCAAATGAAAAGTAATATCTATATAATGAATCAATAATGGAAATCTTATATTATAAATATTGATTTTTCTTTGTTTTCTCATCTTTAATAAAAATTTTGGTAAAAGAATTTTTTTTCAATTGAAATTTGTTATAATACTTAAACATCACTACTTAGATAATTTTCCATTAATAAATATGATATTTAGAATCTGTAAAATTATTTGAATTATTCTAAAGTTTCTGGATAAATACTCATAGTAGCGAGAATATCATCATCACTTTATTTGTTATTATTCTAGTCTATAAATTAGATTATATTATACTAAATATTATATATTGTTCTAATATCTAATATTTGATTAAATAATATTTAATTCAATATTTATTAATATTATTTAATATTTGGCTTTGATACTATAAATTCAAAATTTTTATTTCAAAATTAATAAAAAAAATTTATAATATATATTTATTATTAAAAATAAAGTTATAAATTAATATTTTTATAATATTATATCTGTCTCTTATACACATCTTATATAATTAAAAAAATAAATATTTTAATATATAAAATATAGAAATAAATTTATAATATAGAATAAATAGTTTTTATTTTTAATAACTTTTTGCCATATTTTTGGTAAAGTTTTAATATTTAAAATATAGTTTTTTTATTAAGGACTGAAATTTGATGTTTTATAAATTAATTAAATTTTTTTGCAAAAATTTTCTTTTTTGCAAGCTGGTTTTTTAATTACCTAAAACAGTTATAATCATATAGGTTAAAATCTAGGGAATATATCAGATATGGTAGTTTTTTCGAATTATTTTTAATTAGAAATTTTTTATAACTTTTATTTTTTATATTTTATAATTATTATACAAAATAATAGTTTTTTTAAGCTTTATTAAAATTACCAATTAAAAATATTTTTTTAAAAAAAATAATATAAAATTTATTATAAATTTATTTACTTTTAAAAACTAAAT
>JNEM01013653.1:0-31994 GCA_000697335.1 Conidiobolus incongruus B7586
TTAAACTTATAAAAGGTTTTTAATATAAGAAAACTTGAAAAAACATATATATTTAATATATTTATTAAATTATATGATTAAAATTATTTAAGTATTTAAAAATATATTTATAAGAAAAAATTCCAACAAATAAATAAAACATTTAAGTAATAAAAGCTTAATAAAAGTATAGCAAAGAGTAATTAATAATAAAAAAGAGTATTAATTTTTATAAATCATTTATTAATATTTTTATTTAATTTTATTTTTAAAAATATGCCATTTTTTAATTTCTGTATTAATATTAAATAATTTTGAAAACTATTATAAATTATAAATTATTATTTTAATAATAGATTCATATTTATAATAATTTTTAATTGTTATATAAAAAATATGCAAGGGATTTATATTTTTGATTGTATAAGAAATAACATAAATAGAGTTGAATAATAATTCATTCTATTACCTTAAATTTAAAATAATGGGAAATTTTTTAATTTCCAATTTTTCAAACATATTATTAGTTTGAAATAAATAAATATATACAAAGTTAATAGGAAATTATATATTTTTAATATATATATATTAGTTTTTTTGATTAAAAAATTAACTTTTTAAAATTGGTTGTTTAATTTAATCATGCTTACACCAAATAGTAATCATCAAAAGTTTTTTATTTTAGTATTAGTAAAACTTAACCATAAACCCTCTAAAATTATTCAAAATTTACAAGCAGCTTTTGGTAATAAAACATTATCTAAATTAACAATTTATCACTAGATAAATTACTTTAAGGTTAAGAGAAAAACTATTCAAAACCTGTTAAAATTTAGAAGATTAACTTCAACTATTACTTTTTCAATTGTAAATAAAGTGAAAAAATATATTAAAGAGTACCTTTTTATTTCAGCTAGAGAATTATCTAAGCACTTTAATATTAGTTTTACAAGTATTTTATATATTTTAAAGTTTAAACTAAAATTAATAAATAAAAATGTAAAATAGATACCTTATAATTTAACTAAAGCTTAAAAAAAAGCTAGAGTAGCTATTATTAAACAAAACTTATTGAAATATTACTAGAAGCTTAAACTTTTATAGTAAATAATTATAATTGATGAATCTTAGATCCTTATATATAATCCTTTACTAAAACACAAATCAAGATGCTGGATTAAGTTAAATCAACCCCCTCTACAAATCCCTTTAAATAAACACTTTATTAATAAGCAAATGTTAATTATTATAATAGATTATAATAGTATATGCTATTCTTATTTAGTTCCTGAAAGAAAATTAATTAATAGTAAATTATATATTGTTTTTTTAAATAAAAGTATTTTTAATTGGTGTTCTCAATATAATTTGAGAAAACCTATTATTTTGCATGATAATTGCAAAATACATAAATCTAAAGCTGTAAAAAACTTTCTAATTAAAAATAACTAGAAAAAACTACCACATCTAGTATATTCTTTTGATTATAACCTATGTGATTATAATTGCTTTAGGCAATTAAAAAACCAGCTTGCAGGAAAAAAAATTTCTGCAGGAAAATTTAATTGGTTTGTGAAACATCAAATTTCAGTCTTTAATAAAAAGAACTGTTTTTTAGGTGTTAAAAGTTTGCCAAAAGTATAGCAAAAAGTTATTAATAATAAAAGAAACTATTAAATTTATATTATATATTTATTTTTATATATCATATATTCAAATGTTTATTTATTTTTAATTGCAAAAAATTCCCATTATTAAAAATATAGAGTAATACCTGGAAATCTCTTTGAGATTTTAAGATGAGTAATGCTTATATATTCTCATATTAAATTTATACTATCAAAAAAACAAAGGATCATGGAAATATATAGTAGAAAAAATGCAAACTGCTAGCACTTTAATACACTATCTCAACTGACTTTTTAGTAATACATATATTAACTGCTTCAATATATTTGTTGGTAATCATATCATTTCCAAATGTATAAAGATCATATATTGAAAATGTATGGTTTAATTGAAAAATAAGTTGAAATGTAATATATGAAAATATAAATTAAGATGTGTACAATTTTCTCTGATTTGTATTTTAAATAAATAAATATATATATATATTCCAATTTTACATATGATTTTGAAAATTGTCGCAAACATATTATGAAGTGAAATATATTAAAAATAAACTGGACACCAGAGTCAAGCAGAAATGAAAATTTGACAGGAATCAAATGAAAATCTCCTAGATCATATTTATTATGATGACACGATTTAGATATGTGAGAGGAAGATTTTGGTTGAAAATGACATCTAAAAAATGTGTAGTTTGTTTTTCTTGGTAAGTACAAATTTATAGGGGGTACAATCTGGTCTATGAGGATCAATGGAAATGCGACATATTTTGAAAATTAACACCTATTAACATAGAGTTCAAATAAACTTGGTTTCAATTAACAGTTTGTATGCATAATGAAAGTTCCTAACTTAAGTGAATAAAAAATTAATTGCTTTTGGGTGGTTTAAAAGGAGCATCTAATGCATTTCTCAATCTCTGAGCTTTAACCACGCCAAATCCAGGACAAAGTGATAAATTATTAATATTTGCATCGAGTACATTGTTAAAGGAACCGAAGTTACTGGCAAGTGTAATCACATCGGTTTTGTTAACAGCTCGTACTTTAGTTAAAACGTCGCTAAACTGGGACAGTGGATCGGTGTCTGCTTTTTCTTTGAGAGAATCCGGAGGCTGATTCTCTAAAGCTTTAAACGTTTCCAGATATGAGCCAGCTTCCTCATCGCTCCAAGCTAAAAATAGCGTTAAATTGGCATTGAGTCCCAATTTTGTTAGTTCTTGAAGGTATTTATCAGGATCCGAAATATCCACTCTGCATAATAGAACGCGAAGTACATAGGATGACTTGAGCCTTTGCACTCTTTGGTAGATATAATCTGGATATAACTTATGATATCTTAAACTGAGGTAGAGCACACATGTCGTACGTCCTACAACATAGTCAGGAACTATTTCTTTATACTCCCACGCTACAGATCGTATGTTATTAAGCACTGGATTTCCTCTCTATAAATAATTAATACAGTATTATTTTAAAAAATATGATATAATTACTTGACATGGATTAACATGAATAGATCCTGTTGAGCCAAATTTACTGGCGGTGGGCTGAGCTGGTGGTGGTGGGATAGTAGATCTTGGGAGGGATTTGTAAGTTGAATCACTAGGAATTGTTGAAACTGAAGATTGTCGCTGTGCTATACCTGGCTTGGCTGGATTATTAAATATGGAATTACTTTGCGTAGTAGTCTCATTGTGTTTATCTTCTACTTTAGGCGAAGAGCTTTGGACAATAGTTGCATTTTGAATTTGATCAGCGGCATTATTGTTGGTTGGATTTGATTTGAACAGATTATTAATGGTGGAAGTTGATGTGGATTGATATACTTGAGAAGCAGAAGGTATAGTAAATCTAGGCCTTTTATTATTATCTGAATTATCTGACATGTTTATTAAAATTTATAAAAAATGTAATATGATACAATTTGTAATTTTTGATTTTGATAACCGGATTACAAATCACGAATTTATACTAATTAATGAAAAGTTATTTTTATGGGTTTCAATTTTTTAAAATTTTGTGAAATCCTGAGAATGAAATTGCTCAGATCAAATTAAACCACTCTTTAAAAAATTAATATGAAATATAACACATCTTTGGTGTTCTTAAATTATATTAAATATGTTAAAGCATTATATCTATCCTTGAACATATTATATAATATTGTATTTCCCTTATATTTTGAAATATAAATACCAAATTAAAAAGATCGTAAATCAGGTTAGTTATTGGCTTTAATTCTCTTACTGTTTTAAATTAAGCTATGAGATTAAAAAAATACAATATACACTTGAATAATAAATACAATTGATATATTAAATTATTTCTTATATTAGAGATTATAAATATTCATAATCCAATTAAAAGAATAGTGGTTGAGCTATTAATATCAGCATTTCCTTGTACTAATATATGATATCAAGCTATTATATTTTTATCTGAAACATAGTTTTATTACTTATTTTCCATTTAAACACTAATTTTCTTAATTTAACTATTTTCGAATATAATGCATCGAAAGTAAGTATTAATATAATCATTCAATTTTGTTAAAAAATCAAATTGTAATATTAATATTATTAATAATATCAAGGAAATAATTGAACAACTTGATAACTTTTGTATTTTCATTAATATCTTTATATTGAATTGTTACTAATAAATATTTTTTATATAAATAAAATGCTAGTTTATCTAAATCATTTTTAAAGATAAATATTATTATAAACAAATATGAAAATCTAAATAATATTTCAGAAGATTTACTATACTGCAAAATTTCTAGAATTAAATCGTCATTGTTAATTTGATATATTTGTAGAATTAGCACATTAAGCAATTGTAATTCAAACAATTTGTTTTCTTAATTTAATAAAAATATAACTTCCAAATTCTGAAAGTTAACATGACGTAAATTCAACTAAGCTAATTCTATTGAATTTTATTTTATTATCAATAATGCAATATTGATATATATATCTCACTAAGCAGCATTATCATTAATATCAAATTTTTAGCTATTCTAGCATTTAAATGTGAATTGATAATAATGTCAAGTGTGGTATTAATAAGAACTCAGTGGATTGAATGGGACATGATTATAAATTTAACAAAAGAGGATAAATTAATTTTTTATATAGATATATTGATATTAATTATACTTTAAAAGGATTTTTTGTGAATATACAAACTCAAATTTATATTCAAAGATTGTCAACATCATTTATTTCAGTTTAATTCAGATCGAATTTTATTATTATAAATATTGAGAATAAAATATTTCAAAATTTCAATCATTATAATATCATAATTATAATTTATTATAATTATATTTTTATATCAATGCATTTTATTTTGAATATGAAAAATACTATTAATTTATCAAGCAACTAAAATTTTGGAAAAGTGAATAACTTAATTAATTTTCATATTAAAATTTTTATTTAAAAAAGTGAAATTTAATTTATTAAATTGAAAAATAAGTCTTAAACTAATTTACACTTTTTGATTTAATAGATATGATAACGCTATGATTACATTGACATTGGTTTGATAACCATGATTTTTTGATGATATTAATAGATCCTAATGCTGAAATCATACTTATTACTTTATTAATAAAATTTAATCAAATTATAATTTCAAATAATTAATTGCTATATTAAGAAAATATAACAATTTGAAATTAATTGATTAAATTGTATTTATTAGTTATTTTGTTGAATATAATTATTAAAAAATATAATAATCATAAGATTTTGTTAATTTTTTAATGAATAATCAGTTTAACAGTAATTTCGACATTTATCTTTTGAAAAAATTATTTCAAAAAATAAATATTACAAGTTGAATAATTCTAGCGAATATTTTATGCAAATGTCGAATTATGTATAAGAATTTTGGTAGAATAATTTGATTTAATAATCAGTTCTTAGTGGAAATAGTTATATGTATATATTAAATACTAATAAACTTTACAAGATTGATATAGTATTCAAAATATTGATAAGTTTATATTAATATTTCAAATATATATATGATATTCAAAAAAATATTCTATTAGTAATAATAAAGTATTTGATAAAATTTTTAATTTCATAAAATTTGGATACGAAAATGCATTAGATATATGCATCAAATGGGAATTGGCTAAATCACATTTTAATTGGATAAACCAGAATTATGGATGTTTCATTGGTACGTATAAAAGATCTGCAACTTGGGAAAATATTAAGTGATATTCCTAACGAATTGCATGAATTTGTCTATCTATTTTTCTTAGTTCCCTGATAATCTAATATCAAGTTAAAATATAAATAAAGTCACACTTATGAACTATTTGATATTTTTGAATATTAAATGATTAAATATAGATTACAGAATAGTTATATATTTTATGATCAAGTTTTATTTATTTAAAGTTCTAAAAATATACCATAAATTTGATAATTTCATATTTGGAACGAAAGCGTGATTTTTTTTTCCATGAAGAATACTAAACCAAAATAATATACTAGTCATGTTATCAAAAATAAATGAATACTGGTTAAAAAAATGTTAATATATAATGAAAAAAGTACAATAGAATTAGATGTGATAATTCAATTGAATGATGTCGAAAATAAATTAACAATAACAAGCACTACAAGAGGAGGGTGAATGAATATCGTGAATTCACTTGGAATTTTATTGAAGATATAAACAATTTAAATATGTGAAGGTTTTAGTTGTATGAATTAAATAGGATGGCGATGTATTGTATTATTATTAGACGGAAGAGGAATTGAACCAATGATGAGGAATTCGTAAATATATGAATAAATATTTTTTTGTTATATTTGAGAAGGGTTAAGGTTCGTTGAGCTGACGGAGGAATACAGCTTCAGTGTCGTGTGATCTTAATGGAACAGATGAGTGGGCAGATGAGTGAGCAGTAGAGTTGTATTGAGGAGTGGGGGGATTAGAGCTAATACTGTTGGTTGAAGTGAGGCGAGTAGATCCGTTGTTCTGAGTGGTAAATGGATAAGGATTTTGAGATCCAAATTCAAAATCATCGTCTTTCTTAAATCTCTTATACAAGTAAAAACCAGCTCCAGTAGCAATGCCAGCAAGAGCAATGCCTAAGATGGAGTAACCTGCGATGGCACCTCCACTAGGGCCACTGGATTCGCTTGAAGAGTCTGATGATGAACCATTTGTTGAGATAGATCCACTAGTTGAGGTTGAGCCATTGTTAGGAGATGAACTGTTGCTAGATGTTTGGGGATTACTTGCGTCAGTAGTAGAACTGGGCTGGGGTTGGTTAGGATTCGATGGGTTTTCAGAAGTTGTTGGATTTTCTGAAGTCTTGGAAGGTGTAGGAGGTGGTGGATTTGATGGATTGGTGGGAGGGTTAGTGGGAGGTGGTGGATTGGTGGGAGGGTTAGTAGGAGGTGGTGGATTGGTGGGAGGGTTAGTAGGAGGTGGTGGATTGGTGGGAGGGTTAGTAGGAGGTGGCGGATTGGTGGGAGGATTGGTGGGAGGTGGTGGGTTAGAAGTTGGGGGAGGTTTAGGAGGATCAGTTGACTTAGGAGGATCAGAAGTTGGCTTAGGAGGATTAGAAGTTGGCTTTGGAGGATCAGAAGTTGGCTTTGGAGGGTCGGAAGTTTTAGGTGGTGGAGGAGCAGAAGTAACAGGTGGCTTATCGGATGTGGGAGAAGGTTTTGGGGGAGCTATAGTAGTAGCTGAAGGAGCAGGACTTCCAGAGCCTTGTGGAGCAGAAGTAATAGCACTACATGAAAGAGCGAAAATAATCAAAAAACGACTAATGAAAAGCGTCTTCATTTTTAGTATAAGCAGCAACTAAGAGATATGAAGTTGCTGAAATATATTAATTAAATAAGAGAATGAGTTTGAAATGGTCGATTAATCAAGAGAAAGAGTTGACGAATCAAGAGGAGTAAAGGAGGCCAGATCTTCTTTTTATATGTTAACTAGCAATTACGATTGAATTACTATTGATAGAGTTCTTGAATTTGGGAATAATTTTTACACACACCTGTTAAATCATCATATTTCTATTTTTATTTTATGCAGTTTTAAACTAATTTTAATGTCTTATATTTGAAAATTTTTCACAATATAAATAAAATATATTGACCATAAATCGATTTTAATACATATATATATATACTTCCCAATAATCTATTGAATGATGTTAATTTATCTAGTTGTTTTTCATAAATATTATAAAAATTCATCTACACTTTGAAAATAATAACACCTCTTGAAGATATTTTCAAAATATTTGAATCACTTTCTAAAGTAATTATATTGTTTTTCAAATATATTTATAACTTTTATTGCATACTATGCCAATTTTCTTCAAACAATCTATCTTTATACAATATTATATTTTTCATTTATCCAATCATACCAGATGACATAACCCCAGCACCGATTTTAAATGATTGTTGGGACACATGATTGGCTTGAAACTTGTAATACCAAATTGTGAGAAAATACTGCGAATATTTATTTTCTTCATTATTTATCACTAACAAAAATGATAAATTAAAATTATATGAAAAATTCGTCAATAAAAATGAGTATCGAATCAAGTTTTGAACCCTTATTTTAGATTTATTCTAATGCATGCTACTATTTCTGCAATATCAATAAAAACTATATTCAGATATTCTAATTCGAATTATTTCAAAGCTTAGTTTTATCATTGGGTACCTTATTGAACACTGATATGAAAAGGTATATAAAAATATGATCATTCTATTGAATACATTTATCATGATGTTTTGAAGTTACATTCATTGCATGATATCGATAAATAAAAATGATTTAAATCCATAAATTTGAACTCTCAATACTAAAATAATATTAATCTTCGATATTAAAATATATTTAATGATAAAAGAGTTATATATTACGATAAAATGGTAACTTTAAAAATCAGCGAGTTTAATTTTGATTGTGTATATAATAAAAATAATTAAAAATATCAACTATAATAGCCCAATCATTTTTCATATGATCTTTTAAGTATACATAAAAATATTTAATAATATTTCAAAATTTGTTGTTAGATTATTTAGAGAGCATATGTATTCTTTGTTAGTTTAATCGTTGAATATAATGAAATCTTAAAAATATTCTATTTATTGGAGAAGTTATATCAACCCAATTTGCTATAATTATTATGTATTATCTTCATATTCTTCAATTTGAAACGAATTAAAAGATTATTAAGCCTTGAATTGAAAGTGCATAAAATATTTTGAAATCCGAAATAATAAATTTGATGAAAACTGGATATTTAACCTGTTTCAGTCCATAATGTCAATCAAATGGATTGAAAAAAGTATACTAATCCTGTTAAAATCATGTTGGGTGGACTGTTACAACATTATACAATTGCTGTATTACTCAAGCAAAATTATTCCATTCTAAAATTACTCATCCTTTGTACCTTTAAGGTGTTGTCATCAAATTTTAGCTTGCTTACTTTTGTGTATGATGTAATCCATAGAAGTGTAAAACATCAGTTAAAATGAATTAATTTTATAATACAAATTTTCATTAATTTTGCTTTTAAATTAAAAAGCTCATTTATTTTAAAAATGGCTTTTTTATTAAAAATTATTACGTTTTTTAATTTAACTGCTACATATAAAATACAAAAAACTTGATTTTTCTCTTTATTGTTTACTTCAAACTTATAGTGATTAGTTAGCTTCATTCATATTACCAATCCCAAAAATCAGATTAATTCAAACTTTATATCAATATTTTAATTTAATTTAATGATTTATAATAATACTATATCAATTATATAACAAGGCTATTGATTGAAATTGATCAAAATAATGTCGAGCAATGGTAATTAAAATAATGGATATATTGTTTGAAAAAATTACATGAGTATTAACAATGTTTTGATATTAAATTAAAATTTTAATTTCATCAAGTAATATGATCCATTATCATGATTTTTATCCATAATATAAGTTAAAATATACACTATAGATAGACTCTTTCTTCAGTGTTTATATTAATTTACATATTTATCATAAACAATTCACTGTATATTATTGTGAAAAATATTAAAAATTTAATTGAAATTGGATATAATAGTAATTATAGTGAAAATATCAAGCATATGAATATATTAAAGTATTTGATAGTTACCATTGCTATATCAATTATCACTTTGATATTAATTCGATGCAAAGTTTTATAATGTTAGAATTCATTAAGTTTTGATTATAATTGAATATCAGTCTACTGATATGACTCTTATTATGAGAGTAAACCTTTGTGCTTAACTCTATTCACTTGAAAAATGATGAACTAATAGGGTGCTAATTATTATCAGGCTATTAAATAACATTTCTGTCCAATTAAAATATGTACTAACTGTAATAATATATTTTCTTATTTAATTCATGATTTATTTAAGTTTAATTTTTTTTTTCAAAAACAATATTAGAAAAAAATGATAATTAATCTTATATTGAATATATAATATATTTTTATTATTACTAAGATATAGTCTTGGTTTTAATTTAAAATTCAGTATATTTTAATATCCATATTGTTTTAAAAATTGTTTAACTGTAATGTAATTAATATTGAAGGTAGCTAAATTAACTCATTGTTCTAATTGAGAAATTGATTCAATATTTTTCAACTACAATTAGAAATGGTGCAAATAGATCGAACAATAGAATTTTATTATATTTAAACAAATCACACTTTTTAATAATATTATAATATGTAAATTTAATATAAAATAACAAATCAGTAATAAATAATACATTTTTATTCATAAACCGGCAATTAAATAATTAACAATAATTTTGAAAATTTCAGACTCTAAAATATGAAAACAGTTGTTATTCTGATGAAATAATTTTATAATTTATATAAAATGAATAAATTGAGAAAAAATTAGAATCTTTTCAGATTTAAAATTTAGAAAACGAATAAATAGATAATTATTAAAATTACTAAGTGAAAAGATTTTCAATTTATCATATTTTCTACTCAATAATTCAAAATTACAAATATAAAAAATGTTAATGATAAAATCAAGTATATATTAGTGATATGGTAAAAAATGGATAGTATTAGAATATAAAATATAATATATTTAATGTCAATTTTAATATAAAAACAAAAACAAAAATTATGCAAAGTATTTGAGAGAAGTCTTCTTCTTGGCCTGGACTTCTTGAATTCCTTCCATAAAATCTTCATGAGTAAGTTCAACACCACCTCTACGTAAAGCGATCATACCAGCTTCAACACAAATGGCTTTACATTGAGCTCCATTAAATTCATCACAGCATCTAGCCAATTCTTGGAAATTGACATTTGGTGATACTGACATTTTACGAGAGTGAATTTGCATGATACGAGCTCTGGCTTCTTCGTTAGGAAGAGGGAATTCAATCTTTCTGTCCAATCGACCACTACGTAAGAGAGCGGGATCAAGGATATCAATACGATTGGTGGCTGCAATAACTTTAATACGCTGGTCAGAGCTAAAACCATCTAATTGATTAAGTAATTCCAACATAGTTCTTTGAACTTCACGGTCACCACTCTTTTCACTGTCAAAACGCTTGGTACCAATAGCATCTAATTCGTCAATAAAAATAATGGCAGGTGCTTTTTCCTTGGCCAAGTTAAAGGCATCACGAACTAATTTGGCACCGTCACCAATAAACATTTGTACCAATTGAGGTCCAGCAAGTTTTAAATATGTAGAGTTAGTTTGTGCGGCACAAGCACGAGCGAGTAAAGTTTTTCCTGTTCCGGGAGGACCGTACATTAAGCAGCCTTTAGGGGGTTGAATACCAAGGTTCTTGAAGCGGTCAGCATGTGTCATGGGTAAAACGATAGCTTCAACAAGCTCTTCAATTTGCTTGTCTAAACCACCAATATCGTTATAATCTTCAGTTGGTTTCTCATCAACTTCCATAGCTTTAACTCTTGAATCGTATTCAGCAGGCAAAGCTTCAAGGACGAGGTAACTGTCCTTATTGACACCAACTAAATCGCCTGGAGATAAAGTGGCAGGATCGACAAGACCAATTAAAGGTAAGAATATCGTCTATGAATGGAATAAGTATTAGGGTAAAATAAGGAAACAAAATAATTTACTTGTCTGGTAGAGGTTTTAATAACGGCACATTTGCCTTTAACGTTAGCATCTAAGTCTACATTAGAACCTTCTTGTTCTTCATCTTCTAGAGGATCTACATCAATTAACTAAAAAATAATTTGGTTATAAAAATTGGGGATAATTTCATTTTAGTCTAATTACCTCGACGACATTTCCTACTAAATAGGGTAAAACTTTGTTCAAGTCAATTTTTTCTTTATTATCTTTAATTTTGTCATTCATAGAAGCTTGTTCGTGAATTAATCTTAAATTCTCACTTCTCATAACCTATTGAAAAAGTATAAATAAATAGTATTAGATTAAATAAGAAACGATATTACTTTAATGTCATTATCTAAAAGTCTTATGCGATTTTGAATTTCTTGTTGACTGGCACGTAAAATTTCAGGTTCTAATTCATTTAGCCAATCATCATTAAAAGCGCTAGTAGATGTTTCTGCACTCATTTGAAATAGATTAATATAAATATCTGTTAAAGTGGATTTTTTACAAAATTGATAATAATTTGGATTTAGTTATGAATTAATAACAAGTATCTATTTGTATCATCTTTTATCAATCTGTAAACGTAATCATCTAAATATCTAATTTTATGGGATATTTTATATTAATTACCTATTTTTCATCCATTCTAAAATCACCAATCCATTTTATAATTAAGAATGAAAATTAAATAAAAATTTGAAATATTACCCTTAACGGTTTATGTATAGTTTGTTTATATAATAGCTCATTTACTTAAAAAATATATAGTAGAGTAATATTATATATCTAATTTTTTTCAATGATGTCATAAAAATTTCAAATAAAGAACATAGTTATGAAAATAATAGTTATAATTATTATTATTTTGGCATTCGAATATTATTGAATTTTGAAATTTAGTGAATATTTTCAAATATTAATTTCCAGAGTTCCTATTTTTGAAATGTAAATATAACAAGTATAGGATCGTTGCTATTATATTCGATAAAATTATATATCATACATTCACATTTATACATTGATAATAAATTAAAAAATTGAATATTTTCGTATCATTTATATGTATTATAATCCCATTTCTTTTGATAAATCAATAATAACAATGCTAAAAAGACGTAAAAAGATCAATATTATAATATATATATATATATATATATATATATATAACTTTATATTTCACTGAAATTTGATGAAATTAGATGAACAATGGATGAAAAGACTATCTATTGATATACTTTTGATTTAATTAAATTTATTACTTATTATTCATCAATCTAAGTTTAAATTTTGATTAAAGCATCACCAATAAAAATAATTATAATTATAATTATAATACTAATATGGTATAAAAATATAAAATAATTCAAGAAGCAATTAAAAGCATTTATAATTACATTATTGTATTAATATTGATGAGAAATGGTTACTTTTGGGTGCCTAACCTATTAATTTAAATAAAGATTAATATTGATAGAATAAAAACAAAAATAAAATAATAGTAAAATGTATATGAAAAATACATATCTGAAGTGAAAATTTCCAAATTCAAAATAGGAAAACTAAAATCAATTTCAAAATTCTAAACAATTTACTATTTCTTAGTTGTATAATCTTTATTAAGTGTTTTTAAAATAAAAATATATATCCGTATATTTTTAAATATAACGTTGTCTTCACAAGTTGCATTATTTTTTGTAAATATAATTACCTAAAAAAGATCTGCACAAGATTTTTGATTTGATAGATAATAAGGATAAACACATAGTTGAAATTTAATTGATCTTCAACATGCTAATATTTGAGTTTTAAAATGTAAATTGTTGAGTACTAATTAAATTAAAATAAAATTTTCATTAAATAATTTATATTAATATTGAGCCTGGTTTTTACAATTGATATATAATACCTTTATATTAATGAGTATATATTTTAATAAATTATATAGTAATTTGTGAATAAACAAAAGAATAAGGGAACAATCTGAGGGAGTTCAGAAATTGAAACTGATTTAAAATATTAAACAGTCATGATAAACATAAATTAATTATTTTTCATTAAAATCAATGCTATATAAATCCATTCATCAACCTTTTGAATTTATATTTTATCTATTTTTAATTTATTAGATCTATATTAAATTAATAGTTGATAAATACATCATAATGTTGTTTATTACCAGTAGCCATATTAAGCTTTGGCTATGGTTAAGTTTATTGAACTTTGTATTTGGTAACATTTCTCAAACGGTAATTTTTCAATCTTATATTAAATTACTACATCGACAACTTTTTATGTACGAATAAAATAATAATATGTTTTGACAATTTAGGCTGATGGTCAAATTGTATGTAGTGGGATGTATGATAAAGATGGATTTAATAATCCTCAAGACCCAAAAATTAAGAGTAAATTTATATTCATTACATCTCTTACACTTTAATTTAATTTTAAAATAATTATTTAGTGACTTTAAAGTCAAATAATAAAGCAGTAGAAATATCATTAATCGTTTTTAATTGGAAAAACAGAAAAGATTTTTGTATAGCTGACGATGCTACTCTTTTTGTTAGTAGTTTTAATTATATATTAGCTGTGCAAACTAATATTTGATTATATAGGATTACTCTCGTTGTATTTGTACTGAGAAAGAGGTCCAAAATAAGTTATGTAAAGAAGACGATTTAGGCAAGTTCATCATCAATAATAATGATATTAAGGATACCAGTTTGAAAACCTGGAAGGTCTCCCTGAACACTGAAAACCAATTTCAGGAAATTATTGAATATGGTATTAAAGAAACAGGCTATTATTGTGTTTCATCAGAGATATTTAAACCTGCCGATGCCTCTTACACTGAAACTGTTGAGTGGATCAATCCCTATGGTCTATTACCCGCTTCTGAATATCCAAAGATGACATTTTATGCTGCCTTATGTATTGTTTATTCGATCGTTGCGGTATTTTGGTCCATTGCTGCTATTAGATATCGTCAAGATATTTTGCCTATTCAGGTAACTTTGTTTCTATCATATAGCTTTTATATGTATTAATTTTCGCTGAAGTATTATATCACTGGCGTAATGTTCTATTTAATTTTTGAAATGGCTGCTAACTGGGGTTATCTTCATCAATATAATATCACTGGAAATAATCGTAAGCTAAATTACATATATAAGATTCATAATATTAAATGTTAATAATTAGCCTATTTCTTATTATCATTGGTTGTTGTTATGGATGCCGCTAAGAACAGCTTATGCTTCTTCATTTTACTAATTGTTTGTCTTGGTTATGGTGTTTTAAAGTAACTATTTTGTTTTTATTTAATATCATTAATATTAACAGTTGACTAGACCTAGTTTGGGAAGTACCATGAGACGTTGTCAAATTCTTACTTTTGTTCATTTCCTTTGCGGCTGTTTATATGGAGCCAGCTCAATGCTTGTTAATATTGATGAAGCTGGATTGATGATTTTGGTGTATGTGGTTCCTCTTTCTTTATCAATGACTATATTCTATGTTTGGATTATGCAAGCCATGAATCGAACAATGTCTCAACTTGAAGCGAAGCAGCAACACGAGAAAATCAAAATGTTCAAGAGATTGAGATTTACTTTGGGATTTTCAATTGCTTTGCTTCTTTTATTCTTTATTGCCAATTCAATTTCTATTTCCAATCTTACTGACGACGAATGGATTACCATTCAATGGAAAACTAGATGGTTTTTGGTTGATGGATGGTTAGCTCTTCTCTTTTTTGTGATTTTCTTAGTTATTGCTATTCTTTGGAGACCTACCAAAAACAATCAGCGTTATGGTTTGCAACAACTTGCTCAAGATGAAGTAGCAGCCGATGCTTTAGATTTGGAGTCTAGATATAATTCTCAAATGAACCAAGGCAATGGAATGCCAGGGTCTACTACAGGAGAAGTTAATCCAGCCGCATTACAATCTCATGTATTGGAAGATGACGAAGGTGATATATTCGATATTGGAGGCGATGACTCTGACGAGGATATGATCCCGAAAGATCAACGAAATAATCAGTGAGACTTTAATTTCAATACTTCATATATATGAAATTTATATTCGACTGACTTATTGTTTAAACAGACAATTTTTTTATTATTTTCTAATCAAATTACATTTTATATCTATATATTATTATTGTCACTAAGTTATAAATGCTCAACCTTTGATGTTGTAAATTTAGTCTAATATCTCCATTTTTACCAATATCTACATTTACAAGTCAAAAATGATGAATATTGAATCTAAGCTTTAATTTTACCAACTACCTTTGAAATCAAAACCAAAACCGAACAACATTATCCGAAACGTTTTAAACATTAGAGGATAGATTTTATATTAATCAAGCTTAGCAAATAAGAATAATCATACATCTCAATGCTATTAATTTATTAATTCATTAACTCCATATCATCTATTCATTATTGCTTCAACCATATTAAGATGAAATATTTTCACCGACACCATATTTTCTAAGATTTTAATAATCTTCTTGCTGATACTAATTGTTTCTAACCAATTCCATAACTATTTTTATTAGTAGCTATATATGAAGTTAAACTCTGAGTAAGACTAATTTATTTTAGTTCAATATATAAGATTAATGCATTTTTATTCAATTATTAGAGTTAATAATTATATTAATTCTATTTTCAAGCATTTAACTTGACATACATATGATTTTCTACAGGTTAATCTATTTAATTTTTAAAATATATTTTCTGAAAATAACCAAACATCTAAATTTGATCAATAATATATTAAATTATTAAAAATAAAATCAAATAATCAAAGATACTAAATTGACATTTGATTAAAATTTAGAAATCAAAACTAACAAAAAATTACTTATTAAAATATTTTTGAATATCTTTTATCAAAAATATATAATATTAAAAATAAAGGTTTAATCTGTTAACTTGCTAAAAAATTATAATGGAATGAATGATTATATCCCCAATATTAAATTAAGTACAATTAACTTTTGTGATTTAAAAAATTTAAACTGTTATTTTGTATAAATTATAAAGCTATATTTTAATTAAGAGGAACATTTGATAGAGATTGATATGATTTTAAATGTATATTTAACTTGATTTTGTAATATAGAAGGTATTAAATCCAAAAGGATCTGAATAATATGAATGAAAAAAAATTAAATAATGAATTTAAAAAATATGTGACAACGATGAGATTCGAACTCATGCCTCTTACGAGACCGCAACTTGAGTGCGGCGCCTTAGACCAACTCGGCCACATTGCCATACTCACTCCAACAACTCTAATATTATAATTAATTAGATATTGGGCATTTCTTGTTTTAATTTTACCTCACCTCTCTTCTCCATTCTGTCATTTTATTTTTTAACTTACTATCTATTTACATAATTTTAACCTAGATAATACCTTTTTATGTAATAATTACACATTCTATGACTATCTATTTAATTTTATCTATTTTAATATTAAATATTTTTGCTTCATATTTGGGTATTTCTTCGTTTTGAACCCAATCTCACTAATAAATTTCTAATTTTGATTAAAATTTGTATATAATGAAATATTTACAATTTCTGTTATTTTAATTAAATATTTTTATAAGACAATTACAAATATGAAATAAAAATTATATTCAACTTTTATATATTTTATCAAATAAAGATACCCAAAATAGAATTAATTATATATTTAAAATTTTTCTGAATCTGATATAGATGTACATAATAGTTTAATATAAATATTACAGACACAAGGTATTATCAGATAAAACATGGTTAATAATCAATGAATAGATGTTATAAATAATTATAAAAATAAGATTGCTAATTATATGTATATATAATTATTATATTTTAATATTAATAAAACTAATTAAAAATTAATTAGACATCTCCTAATAAGTGGAGACTGTCAATAATATCTTTAGGTGAATTGACATGCCACTTGGCTGATGTCTTCTTGTTTGCGCTACCAATGGTCACAGTAAATTTGTGATCTTCATGGAGTTTATCTGATAATAGAGGTTTAATTGCACGGAACATATCTTCATCAGTCTTGTCATCCCCAGCACAGTAGACGAAATCGCAATCAGGGTTCTCTTCGAGTAGTTTTTTGACAATTTCACCCTTGTTAATGAACAATGGTCGAACTTCGATATTCTTCTTACCAATCAAAATTTCAACAGGGAGTTTAGAAACTACTGCATTTTCTAAATGAGTTTGACATTCTTTAGCTTGGAATGAACTAAATAAATGTTAGTTAATCATCATTGATAATTCATTATCATTGCATTACCCATAATCAGGATCAGACATTCTATAATGCCATGTTAAAGATGCCCTTTTGTGTTCAATAAAGGATCCTAAATAAATATTGGTAAAGGTGAAAAAGAACTGCTCTAAGGTTGTATTACCTGGTGTTCTTTCAGTAAAGTATGTGAAAACATTAACAACATCTTTTTTCCAATCCAGGTTCGATTCCTCTGCAAGGTTGATCCACTCATCAGCAGGAGAGTTAGGATGTCTCATGAAACAACCATGCTCAGCACTACATAATACAATGAGTTAGGGGTTCCAAAATAATATGAATATATATGTTTACCTGAGTCCAAGATTAGGAACATCACCCACCCATTCAGTAAGAGCTTTTTGATCTCTTCCAGATATGATCCATACTCTATTATTAGGATTTTGAGTAAGTTTTTTCAACCCTTCTAACATTCTTTCAGAAGGAACTGCCTGAGCAGGAATATTTCGAATCTCAGTCAAAGTGCCCTGCAAAAATATATTAGTTAACTGTTATACCATATAAGATTGATCCACTTACATCGTAGTCAAAAAGTAGTAATCTCTTTTTGCTAGATTGATAAATTGATTTCATTGAATCAATATTTAAATAAGGTGTAGGGATAGAGCCTTCGGAGATGGCACAGTGCTCAGCCATTGTTTTCAAAAAGGAATTGGCCCAGAATTTACAGTCATGTTTAGTAACATAGTCATATAATTTTTGATGAATTTCCTTCTTTTCTTCTTTAGACATAGTTAAAGCTCTATTGATGGCATCAGCCACGCCTTCAAAATCAAATGGATTGACCAAAATAGCCTCTTTCAAAGCACCTGCAGTACCAGTGAACTCACTCAAGATCAATGAACCATGAGCTTCATTCTGGCAATATACGTATTCGTGAGAGGTAGTATTCATACCATCTCTTACAGAGGTGACTAAAGCTACATCGGCAAGAGTTAAGAGGGCATAATATTCATCACGATCAATGGTATGCTGAAAAAGATTGATTGGGCTGAATTCCAAGGATCCGTAAGTTGAATTGATTTTGGCAACTAACTCAGCGATTTTGTTTTCCAAGGAAGTGAAATGAGCACTTGGAGAAGAGGTCACTTGAACAAGTACAACCTATTACAATAATAAAAATTTAATGTCGGCTATTTAATTAGATCATATTAATATCTGGATATATTACTTTATCTTTCCATTCAGGATATTTAATTAAAAATTTTTCTATCGTGTGGAACTTTTGTAGAACACCTGTAGCATGCTCTAATTTATCGCGACCAAAAATGACTTTTTTGCCAGCATATTGTTGACGAAGTGCTTGAAGTTTACATTTGTATCCTTCTGATTTACTAAATATAGTAGAATTAGTTAATTTTTAATGACATTCGTTGATAGGATCATTACATGTTTTGATCAGATAACTCAACAGCAACCCCGATTGGGAAAGTATCGACATAAACTGTACTTCCATGGACATCAATTCCCTCTGCATTTTGCTCAAGCCCCAATACACGGCAACAAGTGCTCATGAAGTGGCGTGCATATGCATAAGTCTAAATAAAAATGGTTATTAATTATACAATAATAATACTCAAAGTATTCTCAGTACTTGGAAACCAATTTGATTAGCACTTAAAAGTCCATTAAGGATTTCCTTTCTCTCTAAAAATAATTGTTAAATACTGCTTTTAAATGAAATATGAAAGTACTGACTTGGTAAGCAACGGAATATTTCTGAACTAGGGAAAGGTGCGTGGAGAAAGAAACCAATTTTGGCATGAGGTAAAGCTTTACGAATCATTTCGGGGACCAACATCAAATGGTAGTCATGGATCCAAACTAAATCAAAATGAATAATGAATACACAGCATATAATTTTATCTATATTACCAAAATCGTTTTTTTGATAATGCTGAATTAAAACATCAGCATAGGCTTGGTTAACTAAAACATATGCTTTCCAGTTCTTTTCTTGTGTTTTCATATCAACTTTTAAATCTTCAAGAAGATAATGGAACATAGGCCAGAGTTCTAAAATTGAGAGTACATTAAATACTGATCTATAAAGTAACCCTAAAGTAGTATTACCTGATTTACAGTAACCTTCATAATGTCTTGATGCTTGGATTGGATCAATAAACACTGGAACTTGTTTGTTTTTATCGTTGAAAAGAGCAGTCTTTACAGATTCTTTCATAGCATCATCTATCTGATCATAAGGTATGGTTTGGTTATTGTGGTCTTTGAGTTCTCCAATATAACCAATATGGATATTTTCATAGGAAGAAGAAAGAGACTGTATTCCAGCATACATAGCCGAATGACCGCGTCGAATAGAAAAATCCCAGTTTTTGCCATCTGCATTGAGTGAGCAAATAGTGGGAATGAAGTGAGAGATATGGATAACACGATTAGGCTTTGGAATATTGTTAGTATTAGAATCAGAAGTCATGATTGATGGGATAATTTGAAAAGTAAGATACAAAGTGAAGAAACAAAATTGATGTTACCATTGTTTCAAATTTATTTATATATAACCATCGAGTTATCAATCAAATCAGTATAAGTCACTTATCCATTCTTATCTTTTTTTATTAATCCCTTTTTGGTTAATACTACGTCATAATCTTATCAAAATAAACTAATAATTTTAGTATAAATGTGAATTTTATTTTATTATATTATTTTTAACTATTATAACTAATATATATTAGAAAATATTCATAAAGGAATACTTATAAAAACTATTCAAATTATTGTGTAATATATATCTATAGCCCTTAGTATTACAAAATACAGATTAATTAATAATGATTTAATCAAGGATTTTATTTGTGATTATTACTAATTTCTCATGAGAATTCTTCTTTGCAACTTTGCTTCTCCTTCGCTTAATTGAATCATTAACAAATACTAATTATTAATATTAAGATTTTTGGTTATTTTATCATTATTCAGAGATCATTGTTTAAATTAATATTAATTATTCCGCATTGAATCATTGAAAAGGGTTCTATATATATATATATATATAGTTTCGTTAAACTTAATCAAAAAACTACTCCTTTGAGCGTTTTTTTGTATCTATTCCAACTGTTAAAATAAGCATCACATTTAATGTTAAATTTTTCATTATTTTTATGTTAAAAATGATAAAGTTTTTAGATTTGAATAATTGATATTTTTAGAATTCATAACCTGGTAACCATATTTTTGTGTTTCAAAATTAATGTATTTATTAAAAATTATCAAAAACTCTATGCTCAATATGTTGTATATTTAGCATATATCAATGGCCGTAATGATGGTCTTTAAATTATATCGCTCAATATATTACCTTCTTGTTATATTATAATTTGAAATTATCAACAATAGTTATTCAATAATACTATCGTTTTTATCAAATGAATCATTCATCAATATTGAATATCATTAAATTACAATACATATCACATTAATTTCATTCTTTCAAAATTGATATTAGATCAAATAACTAATATTGAAAATTAGTTAATATTTGAGGACAATATAAGACATTTTAATATAATATAAAGAATCAAATTTTATTGAGCTGTATCAATATTATTAAGTTAATATAATAAATTCTATATTTAGTATTATTTAATATCAAGCGAATAATTCAATTTACGTGAAATTACATTTATATTACTGGAGCATTACATCATTTTTTTTCAATTTTAGAGATTGTTTAATTTATTATATTGATTAAAAAATTTGTAATTTGAATTTAGAAATTAAAAACTTTTAAAAATAAATTTATCCTCATTTTTAATTATGTTTCATAAATTTTGAAAATTTATTTTGAATATTGTAGTAAATATATGTATATATAAATTTATTAAAAAATATATAAAAATTGAAAATTATTGCTATAAATTGCAATACACTCTTTTATTATGTATGTGGTTTATATATTCAAAGTTTGGTTTTACATGTACTATGAGAAAGATTTATTTTTCAGTATCAAACAAAATTGTAACCTTGTGAATCAGGTAGGACGAGTCTAGTTCGTTCAAGTCGTTAAAGTTGTTAATATTAAATAATTCAAACATGCTATATATCATATTATAGTCCATACCATATCACGCCATATAATCATATTGATTGATTTTATAACATAGTCTCATCTTTTGGACAAGATATTATTATTCATTCACATAATGTATAATGATCAATTTTGTTATTTTTATTACTTGATGGTATAAATTTGAATGTCCAATGGAATAATATGAAAACAAAAATTAATATCAAATTAGTTTAATATAATTGAATACTAAGATTAATGATATATTCACCAAATAAAAGGATATAATTAATGCAAATAAATTTATTAATATAAATCTTAATAATTGGTTTCAAATGTCATAACATCAATATGTTTGATGTAAAATATATATAATTCAACGTATAATAAAAAAAATTAACCTAACAATTGAAATTTTTTATATTTTGATTTAGTTTATTAATAGCAACTAAAAAAGTGTATATAGAAACTATAAATAAAACGAGCGATATTTAATCAGTTGTAGATATATAAATCAATCATAACATATCATACTTTTACATATTAATTTTTAGTGATAATTCATGATCTAAAATCATACTTTAAAGTAATTAGTGAAAGAATTGGTTAATATATATTATAATTAAATATTTTGGTTGAATTGATAACTGTTTCAAATCAATTATTACAAAATACACATTTCAGTTATAATGTATATTTCACTACAAATAATTTGATATACAGGACACATAAAACACCGTATTAATGATTTTAACCCGATTAATATGTTTCTATTATATTTACATATTTTGAATAGCATATATTCGTTATTATAATAATAATAGTATATACATCATTTCAAATTATTACACATTGTGATAATTGCTTATTTAAAAATATAATTTGATCAAATTCAAAGTACAATTTGTTCTAGTTTCATGAAATATTATGTTAAAAAATTTTATTGATATTAGTAAAAATATATATAATTTAATGATTTTAATATTTGATTATATTTTAAAGTTATTTTAACACATATCCATTAGATCATGATAATTTTTATTTATCTAATCTAGAAATAAAGCACCATATTTTATAAAATTTACTATTTAATATTATATTATATTGATGATTATATAGCTAATTTGAAAACCATATGGTCTAAAATTTATTTAACATTTTAATAATGAGACTTTTTAAACTCATTATTGGATTATACATATTACATTTTAAAATATCCAAAATATTTTAAATGATTGAATGATTTTTCAATATCAAAATCAGATAATCCTTTTTTTAAATTATATAAAAAAGGTTAAAAAGCTTGGTCAAGTATTATGAATGATTGTAATAATAAAAGCATTATAACTAACTTAAATGGGATAGAACTAAGTAACTAAATATCATTTCCTATCATGTTTATCATACATTGTATTGAATTCTCCTAGAACATTTTTACCATAAAAGTCATATTTATACACATGGCTCTATTATAAATTATATTAATTCAATTTCAAAATAACAAAAATATTAATATGATGGGCTTTTCAATCTTTCAATATGGTATAACTATAACTCTTTACACCATTACAAAATCTTATCAATCATTAGAAAACAACAGTATGTTTCAACAAAATATTGATATAATTTTTGAAATATTTCAAAATTATGTCATTTTGTCTTACCTAATATTATTTAATTCAATTGTCAATTGATAAACTCAACAAGGGCGCTTTAAATTTTTAATATATTATACAAAGATCAAATGTTTTCAAATACAAATTAATTATTAGTTATGAAAAAACATAATATATTTTTTAATTTCTGATTTTTCAAATATATTGTTGGTTTTAATAAATAAATGATATATAGATTAAATAAAAGAATATATATATTAATAATTATGTTTTTATTATAATTTTTATTATTATTCTTTCTTTTATTAATAAATATATATATTAAAAACACTTTTATTTAGTTAACAAACTATCAAAGTAACTTAATATTAATTATATAAGTGTATTATATATATTAAGATTTAAACTTAGTTTAAGTAATGAAAATATATAATAGATATATTATAATTTAATAAAACTTTAAAAATGAATTATAATAATCATAGTATAATAAAATTTATTAAGATATAACTAAAAATAAATGTTTTTATATTAAATCAATATAATTAATTAATCTTCAATTCATTTATATAATCTTTTATTTATATAACAAAATGTTAAAATAATTTATTATTATAATTAAATACTAATTATTATAAAAAATTATAATATTATATAATTTTTTTATTTATTTTTTAAAATTAAATTAATTAATAATAAATTTTATATTCCTTTTTTTAAATAATTTATAATTAATAATTAATATAAATTAAAAATATTTATTACTTTATATAGTAATTATGAAAGTTATTTTATATAAAAAATTAAAATGAATTATATTTAATATATTTATTAGATTATATCTTAAATAATTATAATACTTTATATAATTAAAATATTTTTAAAAAATTTATAAAAATAAACTTTATTGATTTATAAAATATTAAATTTTATTCTTTAATAAAAAAATTATTTATTTTTGTACATCATATACTAAAAATTATATTTAATTTTGATTTTATAATTTTACTATTATTTAATTTTTGTAGTAAGAGTTATATTTTAAATTTGAACTAATAATGTAATAATATCATAATGACATAACCAATACTAATTACAACAAGATAAAGTAAAAATGAGGAAGGAATACCAGCCTTAATGAAGTCCATCACACTCAAATACCTCACTCCCATTTCATCTTCCATCATGATGGCATTCATATTGGGAAATCCAGAAACTGGCAAACCCATGGCGCAAGAACACATCAAAGCACCTCCCATGACCAAAAGCTTGGGATGGGGATCTGGAAGAGCGGATCCAACTTCAGCTACAATGGGAAGAACGATCAATGCACCGACGGTGTGACTGATGAAAGTGGTGGCTACTAATACGAAGAGACAGAAGACACAGAGGATTCCGTACAAAGAAAGATGCGACACAAGCTGCTTGACATAGTTGGAAAGAATGAGCAATAAACCTGAAGACTTGACACCCTTGCCCAATGCAATGCCGCCCATCGCAAGGATAATTACAGTCCATAAGAAGTTATTGAAGTCATCCTTAGAAAGAATACCAAATCCAAAGAATGCAACGAGAGGCAAAATCGCAATGACTCCCATATCACCAACCAAATTCTCGATTTGACTCTCTAAGCACCACAGAATAATTGTAACCACGGTGATGAAACATACAAAATACTGAGTGGCGTTAAATGGTTCAGAATTATATCTCACATGGTTAATGGTATTGGAATGCTGGTTGGGACGATAAATAATGAGCAGTAAAATCCAAACTAGTAAAATTCCTATAATGCACACAGGGATGGTGATGGCAAACCACTCCAACCAGGAAGGCTTAGGGGACATGTTTCCGATGGCAATGATGTTCTGAGGCGAACTGATGGGAGATGCCATTCCACCAATATTAGAAGCGAGCGCAATACCAATGATTAAGCAGTTGGCATAGGGACTTTTAGAAGGCAAAGTACGTAAAATAGGTTGAATCAATGAAAAACATAGAACAGGAGCAGCAACATTACTAATCCACATGCTTGCAAAAGTTGCTACAACCATATTTGCTAGAACTACGTTGCTCGGCGTAGTACCTGCTTTGGAGAGTACCATTGAAGCTAGGGATTTGGCAATGTGATGCTTGCTTAGAGCTGCGGCCAAGGCAAAACCTCCTAAAAGTAGCATAATAACAGGCGAAAACATTGAGGCAAAGACGGCTTGAGTTGCTTGAGGAGCGGTGAGTGTATCGTTGGTAATAGGATCTCTCATAATACCTAAGCAGACTAATAAGCCAGGAACCATCATTGCAGTCACAAACAATGGAATAATCTCGGTTGCCCAAAGTAAAGATGCAAATATAAGCAAGGCGAAGCAGTGATCCACATGAGGATCTCCAAAGGGTCTCCAAAGTAAAATTCCAATAAATGTACCCAGACAGATGCTTGCAAGTGCGACTGTTTTGAGGTTGGCATACATGGATTTTGTGGAAATGAGGGATACTTTACCCGACGTGCCAAAGCCAGTACTTGCAGCATTGTAATTAGGTTGGACAGCTACTGCATTAGCTCTACGCTCCATTCCAATCATATCTCGCCAAACAGTGTTACGTTCCCAGACCACATGCTCCTTCAGGTGACTTCTAAGTTCCTCTAACGCGGTGGTTTCGTCAATTTCTCTGAGTTTGGCGTAGATCAGCTGGGCCTGATTGATTTTTTCCTGCAATCTTTCTTTCGTAGGCTCAAGATAAGGATACGAAGATTGCACTGTCTGAGTAAGATATAGCTGGCTAATAGACAAGCCTGTGACTTTGTCATATTTCTTGAGAATCTTGGAAAAACCTGTATAGTTTAGATTCACATAATTTTTGAGCTCAGACAATTGCACGAATAGATCAATAGAGTCCTTGGTCAGCATTAAAGTGGTTTGAGCACCCCATTTGGGAAAAATGGCAGGATCGTGCAACGAAGTAGGTCGATAAATTGAAAGGCTCTGCTTTCTTGGTCTCTGATAAGTAGTTAAGGAGTTGCTCCTATTTTTCTTGCCATCTTCGAATTCATTGTTATTTTGAGCCAATTCAGGTTCTTCGGAAATCTCTTCTAAAGGCTGATTATCATTTCTAGGTCTAATGAGCTTTGTGGAATCTATTTGAACGAGGGTAAAGTCTAACTGAGTGACTTTGGTGTTCAACTTTTCCAACTCTGTAAATAATTCTGATTCTTTTCTGGAATAGAAATCCAGTATTTTCCGAAGCTCTTTATCGAGAGCAGGCATAAAGGTATTGTTGGCTTTCGCTCTGTTGTCAATAAGGGGTTGACGTTCTGTGTTTGCATTGTTCTGGGGATTTTCAACTAAGAAGAGATCTTTTTCTAATTGATAAATAATTTTCTTCAATTGCGAATAACTTGAAGCATGTTAGTCAATGTATGTGTAATGAATAAATAGACTTACGCTATATAATAGGGCTGCCATTCTGGCACCGTATTAAACTGTAAAGTATGAGAAAACTTCATGAGTTTTAATTTACAAAATTATTTAATTATTCATCAAGTATGATGGAAAGAAACTCTTTTTATATAACCGATTGATAATAATCCAAAACATTGAATGGATGTTATTGGGAAATTGATCAATTAATCATAAAATTGATGAATTTGGATTTAGTAGAATTTACTGGTTATAGAATTGGAATGAGGACACCATTCATTGATGTTTGTCAACAACCATTGCTCTTTATCAATCAATTACAACAAAGCCCTTGAATTGAAACCAAGCAATATAAATGCTGTATCAATATCATCGCTCAATAATAAAATTCAACTTTGCTCACATTTATTGCTACATTTTATAGCTAATTCAAGATAATTTTTTCTATCTATTATGCGCCAAATTGAAAATTTTCTTCATTGCACAAATGTAAGGGATAATTAAGTAGTTATGTTTTTCCTAATTAGAGCACATCTTTAGCTGATTCATATTTTCAATTATAAAAAAATAAGATAGTATGATGATATGGATCTATCTTTAAAGTCTAGCCAAAATATCATTATACTTTAATGATTTAATACTCTTCACTTTAATAGAAAAGTCTATAAACATTCGTTTTCCCATTTCCAAAAGAAAACCCTTAATCTAGTAATTGATATCCAATCGTTAATTAAATTTACTCAACGTGTTGCGTGAAATTGAAACGGTTGGTGAAATAGAAGGATAGGATAAGCTGACTAGGGGATACAAACTAAAATGATCAAATGATCATATTTCATTTTGACGTATTGGGTTTCATCATAAACACTAAGAATTAAATATAAGTTAATCATATCAAATATAGATGTGAATTAAATGCCTTTAGTTTAATCTCTCAATTTATCTTAATTATTGGGCAAAATTTAACTCAATGATATATTTGCTATAATACAATTACTGGTATTCTCTTTTTAATTATCAGTCAATTTATACACTGTAATATAAACTATTAACATCATATAAAATCTTAATTAATATTGTCTTAACGTGGTTATTCAGTATTTGGATAAATATTTCAATTATTCCTATCTTAACCAAGTGTATTATTTTTTAAACTATTTTCTAATATTTATACCCAACATAATTCTTTTCCCCAATTTTTGATCATTGTATAATTATATTAAAATTAATATTTTTTAATTTTATTGATTTGCTAGTATTAATCAGTATCTTTATTTATCAGAGATTTTAATAATATAATATCATTTTGAATTGAATATAATCAAAGCTTGAAATTTAAAAATTATTATTTGACAACGTTTATTTAAATCAAAAGTCTAGGTCATTTTATTATTTGTTCAAGTATTGGATCATTTAGTGAGTAATCATAAAAAATTGTTGATTCAAATTTAATAATAATAACAAAATATATACTTACTAGCAAAGTTTTTGATATTTTAAACTAACAAAATATTTACTAAATTTTATTGTTATTAATGTAGTTTGAGGTAGACAATGTTGATTTCAAGCAATAAAATAATATAATAAAAAATAATATTAAAAAAATATATAAATTTGAGGAAATGAAAATATATGGATACACTTAACAACATATTGAATGTATAAAATTGATTAATACTTTGGTGATTTAAAAATATATTTTATTATATAAAATTTCAAATAACATAACTTGAAACGTTAATTAATGCTACTTTAGATCAGTTGGGAGAGTGTTAGACTGAAGATCTGAAGGTCTCGTGTGCAATCCAAGTTTGTAGTATGATGTCTTTATTTTCTCATAAATCCATTATTGAAAAAAAATTTTAGTTTCATGCTGTTAAATTACATATTTTGTTTTTTATTATTATTTATGATTCTTATATTTTTATTTATGATTAATGATTTCATGTTCTTTGAAAAATACTTAAATATTTGATATTCAATAATTTAAAATATATCAATATATTATATTAATATTTAACAAATATTTTGAAATTTGATCTGATTGTGAATATGTTTAAATTTGAAATTGATTAAATATTTTTTTAATTCAAATTATTAGTGTTATTTTCAGATTGTAAACTCTCAGTTTATAATATTACACAAAATATGATTCTAGAAATTATAAACCTGGATATATTATATCAAAATTTAAATTTAAATAAATAAATAAAATACAAATTGATAATATATTTAAGATATATTACATTAAAAATATTTGTCAAGGCTATAAATTTTATATTTGATGTTTGATTTTGATAAATTATCATAATTCAAAGTGACAATAAAAATCATTTATTGATAGATAATAAATGATTTGGAAATGGGTATTGATATAATGAAGTAATAGATATGTTAATAATTGAAGTAATTTATTAAATAACTAGACTAATATACACTAAACTTACTTTAACAAAAGCAAGAACAGTACATCATTTGCCTTAGCTTAATTACTTATAGGAATTCTAAAATCTTTGATTAATGGGGTAATTAAGAAGGTATCAGCACTTGAGATAAATTGGAAATGTAGATCTATTGGAGATTTGTATGAGAGGGAAGCTTAGAGGACAAGCTTGTTGATTTGGAGCTTGATGGATTGGATTTGAGAATCGAGATCGGAGGCAGTATTGGATAAGATAGAGACGGCAATGACGGAGCGAGAAACACCGCAAGCACGACCTAAAGCGACGCGAGAAGGAACGAAGACGTAGGGAACGTTCTATAAAAATAGTTAGATGCTGAGAAAATCACAGAATTAATTTAAATACCTTATCTTCACACAAAAGAGGCAAGTGTAAGACAATTTCAAGAGGAGAAGCATCGGCAGCCATGACAATAATTTCGGAAATACCACGATTCAAAGCCTTGGTAGCTTCGTTAGCACCCTTTTTGAGTTGCTTGTAGTGAGAAGCTTGTTGGACCAAATCTAAGATGTTAGTGGTCAAAGTAGCATCAGCTAAGGGAAAAGCTTTGGGATTAACTTCGTTGGTCTAAACATAATGTGATGGTTAGCATATTAATTAGTTTAGTTGAAATATGTATTTACCATTTTGGCAGTTTAATATAATTTAAAGTGATTTGAACAGAGAAAATTTCAAATCTATTTATTATTAATAGATCAAAAAATTAATTGTGGGATTTCCTAATTTATTGATTTAATTTTTTGAGTTTGAACATTTTTGATGAATTGATATATTTTGAATAATATTTGTCATGGGATCATATAATAAACTGTTAGAGCTATATATTGTTATTCTAATATAGTTTATTACGTTAATATAATAATTTAATCAATATAATTTTTAAAAGAGATACTTTAACTCATATCTATTATTATTATTTCTTAATATTTTATTCATTTTTTAATATGTTTTTTCATTAATTATTATTATTATTATTATTATTATTATGACCCAGTATATAATGTCATAATAGAGAGTGCAAGACTAATAATATTGGCTATATTGCAATAATATATCTAGTGTGAACACAGATTAATTTGATTCTATAAAATGGGTAATTTTTGAATTTTAAATTTATTTTAAATTTATATATATTTTAATAAAAAGATATTAAATTCTTGTGCATATCTCTAAAATTTTAAATTGTTTTTATTTAATAAAATATTGCATAAAATGAATTCTAGATTTCAATTGCTTAATAATTAAAAAATCTTTGTTATTAATTGATATTTATCTATAGTATAAATATATAACCATATAAATTATGACTTTATTTAGGTATTACTCTGATTTTTAAATATTAAGAATTTCTTGAGATTGAAAATAAATAAAGATTTTAATATATATATATAATATACAATCAATACTCTCCTTTATTATTGATTATTTTTCACTATATTTTGAATAAGCTTATATTATTTTAAAAAACTATTCATTTTATTAAATATAAATTTTTATATTTTATAAATTAATTTTAATTTCAGGATTTTTTCTTATAAGCAAATTTTCAATTATTGAAAATAATTATAGTTATATAAGTTTAATTTATTGAATATATTAGATATATTATTTTTTAATTTTTTTATAAAAAAAATCTTTTATAATATATTTTTTTATTAATAAGATCAAATAAATATGAATTAATCTGCGGTTTAAGGAGCTATAAGTAATATTCTCCTAAGGTATCAAATATATGAAAAGTTATCATAACCTTCAAAATCTCATATATAAACCTAATCTTACTAATAATCAAAAGTCCTAAAATATTACAAAAAAAGGTTAGCATTAGTAAAAAGATATAGAGTGTTATATATAGTCCCAAAAAAAATAATAAAAAACTAGGGTTAAGCTAATCAAATATACTAGATATGGATATATCAAAGAACCAATTCCATATTATTCAATCAAGGTTAATTCTGATAATAATATTATTATTTATTAATTATAAAATAGATCTATTAATTATTACTATAGATATTTTGTATAAAGTCAATATTTTAAGAAAATGGGATATTTATAATAAATTAAAGAAAAAAAGGCTTTTTTATCTAATAATTGGAAATTAAGAGTTCCTTTATTATTGAGATTTTATAGTTATATTTATATTATTATCAGGTAAATCAAAGTATATTGTGATATCTATATATTTTAAAATTATTATATAAAATATATTATTAATAATTAATAATTATATATATTAGTTAAATATTTTTTAATAATTTTAAAAAATAAATCAAACAATATATATCATTAAAATTTATTCTAACAAATATTATATATTTATAAATTAGAGATCTATTTATTCAAATTTATAAAAATA
>JNEM01013654.1:0-30267 GCA_000697335.1 Conidiobolus incongruus B7586
GAAAATATAATAATATATATTATTTGTTGTATATTTAATTAGTAGTAACAATTTTCTAAATTTTTCAAAATAATGAAACGATTAAAATACCAGAGAGTTCATTTAAATTTATTGTTTATAATTAATATAGAAATCAATCGATTATATATATATATATATATATTATTTTAATAAAAAAATTAAATTAAATAACTGATAGATATTAATACTTATAAGTAACAGTTATTATAAAAATTTTAAATAATTTTATAAATTATAAATTTTTATCATTATAGATACTAAATAAAGATCTGATTTTGACAAAATAAATATATTTAATAGAATGATAAAATTATTCAATAGGAATCATAATTTTAATTGGTTATATTACCAATAAAAATATTAAATATTATTCACTAATATAATAAAATATTGACCAATATAAAATTTTATCAATTCTATACTAACTGAATATCTCCATATTTATAGTAATAGTAATTATAGTAAAATGAGGAATTTGATGTGATTAATATGAATTGAAAATGTTTAAATGATATATTCAGATAACAATGAAAAATTTGATTTTTATAGGATAAATTTTCGATTGAAAATTGATAAGAATGAAAAAATTATAGTAACTAATGACATAGAAAAAATTAATCATTAATAAGAATGCCACCACCGTGGATTGAACACGGGACCTTCAGATCTTCAGTCTGACGCTCTCCCAACTGAGCTAAAGCAGCACACTTTCTTGTGATATTTAGAATATACAATCTAATAATATCTGTGGGAAAAATATATTTTGAATTTAATTTTAATCCTATTAATTTTAATCCTATTAATTTTATTATATTACCTTATAAATTATTCAATATATTTATATAATCCGTTCTACTTCCTTTTACCTTTTTTTATCCTTTTCTCCTTTTAATTTAAATCACATCACCCATTAGTCAATATAATTTAATAATATTTATTATCTCAGTCAAAAATAATATATATATATATATATATATATATATTATTTTTGAATATCATAAGTTATAATAATTATTATTATTTAATAATTTTTATCCATTTTATGTATTAATTCTTTTCAATATTTTTGTAATATATGAATCTCTAAATTATAAAATTATCAAAATATAACTATACTAGGTTTTAATAATATTAATATATATTTCATTATAATATTTTTTTAAAATATTTTAAACTATTTTATTTAAAACAATGTATGATTGACTAATATTATCTTTGTTAATTACTCTATTATACTGAGTAAATGTTTTATTAAAATAAACTCAAAGATTTTATAAACGAAATGCATTGTTTTTGACCAATTATAGTATATTCCATAAAATATTTTTTTAAAATAGCAAGAAATTTTAATCATTATTATTACCACTAATTTATATTATTTGATTAATAATATGTTAACTATTTCATTCATATTAACAATTTAATAAATCAATAAATACTAAATAATAAAATATTTAATATAATAATCATAATACTACTTATTTTATCTAATTTTTAAAATATTAGTTTATAAAATTTTTTTATAAAATATATCTAGGAAACAAGTAATATTTATCAAAAATATAAAGTTAAATAATTAAACTTTATATTAATGTTAATTTTATAAATTGAGAAATTAAAATTCATTTAATGAATAAGCATATAAATGGAAATGATATTTTGCAAAATAATATGATGAAATAATTTGTTAAATTAAAGTAATATATCACCAAAGTGATTATAATATTAAATGTCAACTTGTATTCTATTTTTGAAGCTCACGAAGATAAAATTAATCAATACAAGGCTTATATTAGAAGAAATTGCGAAATGTATTTATTAGGTTAATTAATATCAAAATCCTGTTCATATAATCAATTGTATTCATGGTAAACTAAAATACTAGAACCCGAGTCCACAATTTAATATATCGTCCAATTTTCTGGTTATTTTACAGAAAATCCACGTTATTATTGTAAATGTAAATTAATTATCACTCGATATTTTTATTTAATATATAAACGTCAATTTGATGAAATGATGATATTTGATGGAAACTATCTCTTATTCTAAAAGGAGAAATTAATTTTCTAAATCCTAATATTATAATGAATTTTACTGTAAGAATATATTATCACATTATCTTTAGGTATTTTGCATCTACTTTATATTACCATAGTTTTAAAGATCATAACTACTAAAAATAAGAAACTAATAAATTAAAGATATAATATGGTCCACCATCGATAGATTCTGAATTAACATTAAATTACAAGTAATAGTCTTCACATAATTATGCGAGAGAGGATTTGATAATGAGTATGATCAATTGAGATTTAAAGTGAATCAAATGATCAATCAGATTTTAAATTTTCTCAAGATTCTAATCTGCACAAATATAATAAGTTATACAGCATTTAATAATCAATTCAATAATTTAAATTATCAAAATAGTTTATTATATCTTAATTACAATTCTTGATAATATTATATTTTTGATAAATATATTGAATTATTTTTAATATTGATATGCTACGCCAGAGTTTAAGGTTGAATAGTTTATACGCTATTTATTTATAGATTATTTAAGATATTAATAAATTTTTTTCCATTTAGAAATCTTATCATAATAATAAAATTTTATCAAAATATTATTATCATTCAATCAAATTAATTGGGATAGTATCAATAATGGATATAACAGTTTTAAGTATTTCGCTATACTATCAAAATTAGATCAAAATTGAAAATTTTTAACCTTTTCTATAATTCCTATAAATTTTTTATTTTATTTAATTATGAATAAATATAAAATGAAAGGAAATAATATCTGATATTAATTAATAAGTTGATTAAAATTAACCATATTTTATATCTATATGAATTTTTATAATTGCATTGGTATAATATCTAAGAACCTTCTTATTGAAACCAAGTAATTAAATACATGTAATATCATTAATCAAATTTTAAACATTGAAAAGTACTATATAAACATTAAAATGAAACAAAATAATAATGAGATTAATAATTACATTAGATATTATATATATATATATATATATATATATATATATAATATTTGATATTTGATAATATTTATAATAAACAATGGTATACAATTTTATAATATTAGTAAATTATAATATTATTCATTTTTATAAATTTAATTAGTTTTTTTTATAAATGCAATATTCTTTGAATTAATTAACTTTTATTCAATAGTTTAATTGTTATTCCTCTATAAAATGTAAAAATTTTGAATCAATTATTGACAGAAAGATTAATTAAAGTAAAAGAAAAACAAATTTTAAATCTAGAGTAATTGAACCTATTAATTCAACATCAATTTCTTATTTAGACTCTAACATTTTCTTGGTTTAATTGTTACTGATTTGTAATTTAGCTATATTTGATTACCATTGATCAAAATAAAGACAATGATGTTAATTATTCAAATATTAATATCATGTCATATTATTTAGATTTAATATGGTCTAAATAGAATCCAACTAATGCTTCCGCAATCTACCCACTTCAACTGGTTCAAACCAAATTCTATTATCAGTACTATCAGTATCACCTGCAAAATCATCTAACCCATCGATCCATACCAGACCATCAGAATGGCTTGATGGTATATCGGCAATCGGACTGACATCCGCCGAAGCACAACATTGTCCCATGTTGAACCACTCCAGTTGGGCGCGCTGATCAATAAAATTAGTTTGATACCATCTACGAACCAGATTAGATTTATTGTTTGGATCATTTTCTATTGGTGAGCATATTACATATAGTATAAATAAGTAAAATATTATCATTTTAAAGAAATATTAAGTGATTTTAAATAATTTATAGCTCATATTTATATTGATTAGTAATTATTTTAATCAATATTCATGTATGTTGTAAATTTATTTATTGCTTATCAATTTAATTTTACGATTAAATGCACTGATTATCTTTTAAAAGGTTGATATTTTATCAAATATGGCGATAGATGGACAAGAAACTTCAAATGTAAAAATCTATAATTGATTATTAATATAAATGGATAAATCTATATTTTGTATTACTCAAACAAAATTCAAGAATAATGGGAATTTTCTTATGGATTAATAAAGGATAGCACTCATAATACATGAAGACTAGTATATTTTGTAAAAATGATATCATATTCATAATTATGGATTACCTAAATAGATTAGACTGATAAAATTAATAACAAAGTTTAAATTCGTTAGTTAATGATATTTTGATTTATTCGGAGATTTATGAAAAGAATAATAAAGATAGAATTAAAATTCATTTACATATATTGAATTAGTTAAAATACGCGAGGAAGAACACTCGTTGTTATAGTGATTTTTCTGACATGAATTTAGATTAATCAACTCAGAGAGATAAAAACGTAAATATCTATCCAATTGAAATCTAAAATCAATCGGAAAATTTAATATATATGATCAAAAATCAATAAATTAATATAAAATAAATCAGATAAGTCGAAAAGGTGGAAGTGAAAAAATATTTAAAATAAGCAAATTATTGCTTATTGGCAGAGTTAGGCTGCTGGATTTGCAAATATTGAGGCTCGGAAGTGGCAGCGGCTTTTTTGTTAGGACAGTAAACATCCATAAATTGCTTGGCGGCTGAGCATGTAGCTTTTTTGCGCATTTCTTCACATAAACCATCCAAATCAAAACCTGGATCATTATCTTCATGTTCGGGTTTAGAAGAATGGTGAGTTTCAGGAGTAGAGTTTGTTGGTGGAGAACTAGTAGGGGGTGGATTAATGAGAGTAGGATCAATTGTAGAAGTAGCAGAAGTAGTAGAAGCATCAAGATTAGCGTAGGCTAGATTAGGATCTTGATTAAGAAGTAGATTGGTCAAATTGATTGGATCCAAAAGGCCAGTTGTTGTAGCTGGAATGCCAGTAGCGCTGGCATTGGTAGAGGCATAAGCCAAGTCATTATCATATAATACACTATTTAACATTGGGTTGACCAAGGTAGGATCACGATAATTGGTAAATTGAGGTTGATAAAGGTCAATATTTTGGAAAAGATCAATGGGGTTCAATCCTTGTGTTTGGTCATATAAGAAGTTTGGATTTGTCAAATGCTCTGGAAGAGCGCTGAAATTGGTAATCATATTAGGATCAGTAGTAGCATCGAATGGGAACGAAGCAGGAATAGAAGCAGAAGTATTGTATGTAGTGGCTGCAACATTAAGAGTGGTTTGATGAGGTAATGTAGTTGTATTTGCTAAACCAATGGTGTTTGCTATCGTAGATGGTGGCGCAGTAGTGAATGCATTGGTAGAAGCCATTAATTTTGTAGCTGAAGAATCGAAAGATTGTTGAATATCCCTTTCTGAGCTAGGATGACCACTACTGCCACCATAAGAGTGCGTTAATTCAGGAGAATCTTCATGTAAAAAATCAATGTTATTAGAAGAATGAGGAAAAGGAGAAGAAGAGGAAGTTGCGCTATCGGGGTTTTCTAAGGCAGGAAAAGAACTGAGATAGCTGGGTTGAAACTTGGGATCAAAAGGGTTTTGAGCTTCTTGAAGATAAGAAGATTGGAGTTTCATTAACTCAATTTCACTCTTTAAACGTTCGTTTTCTTCAAGAGTTTTGCGTTGTTGATTTTCCATTTCTTCAAGCTTAGATTCTAATGTTTTGACATAGTTATCTTTACGTTCTCTAAAAGCTCTTTGTGCTGCTCTATTTTGAGCTAAGCGTTTCTGAATTAAAGGTTAAAAGACTGAAAAATAGAGAATAGATATCAAATACTTACATTAGCAGGTTCATCATTAGCAGGCTTTCTACCTGGCTTTTTACGTTCAGGAGGATTCTCTTTAGTATTTTTAGAAGAATCAGAGTCATTTAATTGAGTTAAAGATTCTAAATTGAAAAACAAAGTATAAGTTTAAAGTTGTTGATTAAAAAGAGAATAAAGCATATATATAAGAAATGAAATTACTTACGTTTATGCTTTAAACTCTTTGGCTCGGTTGATTGATTATCCAACTCAGATTGAATTTTATTTGCATTAAGTGCTTCAAGAGGAGTTTTCATAGGTAAAGAGTTTGTAGATTCTAGTTGAAGGGGCATAACCGATTATTTAAATAAAAGTACAAAAAAAGAGAAAAGATGATATCACAATTACAAAATTGAACAGACCAATCAAAGTTGAATTTGATTAATGATTGATGAAAGCGCGATTGGTTATTTATTAATGGAACTGTTGGAACTATATAACGCGTCGAATTGTATCAAGCGGAATGTTTGAATATTTGGAAAAAAGTTGAAAGAGAATTAAGTGGTTGAAGCCTATTTATATTAGTAATCAATTCCTTCAAGTAACACGGTAAGTTTCTTATGATTGGCTGGAAATCATACATTTAATTAGTTCCATTGAATCAAGAAATTTGACCTGTGCTTTCCAATTTGAGATATACAATCATAAAAGTAAATTCATTCCCTTTCAATTCTCCCTAAACATATTTTATGATTTCATGTTCACAATTCCGATTTTTAACCTGTTAATCCGAACTTACTCTACATTAACATAGATAATTGGCTGAAAATTAACTGATAAAAGGATTTTACTCAAAAAATCGGAGAAACAAAAATGAAGTGAGTTTTAGCCATTATACATGTTAAAAAAACCATTAAATTATAATTTAATTAATTTTAATATTTAGTATAATTTGAGTTATATTAATATTAACATATAATTTAAAAAATGGTAAAAATACGATGTAATAAAAATATTATAACTTTTTAATAGGAGATATCAATTAAATTGACTTGAGATATAAGACTAGAATCAATAATGAAAATGTTCAATTTCGGATATTACCATATGGGGAATAGATTTTTTATCAATTGGTCAAATCAATTTAATATTTTTAATCCCGTAACAACACACTCAAGTAATGATTCCTACTAAACCAAATTCTGAACAATGTTAAGTTCTCAAACAAATATCAATAAAAACTGTATATATAATTTATTCTACTAATACAGATACAATTATATCTAACAATATCATCTATCAAAATTTTTATAAATGTATAGTATATCAAAATCTGTGAATTTTTCTTTAGCTAATTAAAATCAATGTAACTAAAGTTAAAAATGGAAACTTATCCAAATATTAACCAGTTTTTTGAGAACCATAACCGATTTTATCCAAATTCGCAATTTTTAAACAAGTGGTAAAAAATTTATTATAAATAAAATAGTTAATTTATTTGATAAAATAAATTATTAAGTTAAGTAAATTATTTAATTATTAAATTAACTCTAATTAAAAAAATATTGATACTATAATTTAATTATTATATCAAAAAAGAAGTTGCTAATTATTAATGTAGTATTGGACGAGGAGTGGAAATATATGAATCAAATTACCCGGAATATTTAGTTTACCCTAATAGATTAATCTAGAACAAATACTTATCTATTTTTATCATGACCAAATTATTCACTTTTAAGTGAAAAAATAAGAACTGATTTAGCTTGAGTATTTATTATTATTTACAGCAATATATAAAGGAGTGGTTATTCCATTGAATTTATTCTTCTATACATATTAAACCGAGATGGCATTTATACATTCAGCTGAACATAATATATTTTACACATAAATGGGAAATTTATATGCCATTAATAAAGTAATCCCTGATAATAAAACTTGGCAGCATAATATGCAATATGCCTGAATTGTAAAACTATTGAATAGTGAATATTATTGAAAATAAACAAGCAATATAAAATACTATTTTATTGAATTTGTTTTTAATTCTCTTTATGATATTAATAGAACCAATTTAATTATCATTATGGCCCGACGATTGATTTTAGTTCAGTTTATTGAATCCAAGTAATTCCAATCATACTTATTCACTTAAATAAAAGACATTTACAAGAATTGATATATTTATATAAATTGAAAATTATTACTAAATTGCTATTTCATTAAATTAATTAAGATGGTAATATTGGGAAATATATAGCATTGAAATACAACTATTAATTCTTTGACACTTTCCAGATTCTAAATATAATCTGGTGACTATAAGAATTTATTTCTCAAATTATGATATTTTTCAACCACTATTTAAATTCTAATATTTGAGATTCATTTAACAGTTCATTTTAATTAATAAAATTAAAAAAAATTTCAAGTTCTTGTAATAAAAATTATTCAAGAATAATTTAAAAAAATTTCTTTAATTAATATTAATATATTCAAATAAAAAAATTCAATAGTAAATACATTATAATATATAGTAGTTAAATATCTAATAAAATTATTTTTATATTTGTAAAACAGCTGAATTTAAAATCAATGCTTTTCTAAATGCCAACATACTTCAATATCCACATTTTAATTAACTATTTCAATGCAAGATATGTAAGATTTCTAATTTTAATTATAAAACAAATCAAATTGACCAAATATAATAAGTATTACAAAAAAATTTTTTTGATTTAAAAATAAATTATTATTTTTCTAATAGAAGAATATTATGATATAATAGTTTAATTAAGTTAAATGTAGTACCAAATTTAAAATTATTTAAGAAATAATCATTTTAATATAATAGATTTGAATACAAATATCTGCATATTTATTATAGTTTATAAGGTGTATTTATTAGAGTAGTAGATAGGCATTTAGATTAAAGAGTTTACCCATTATTATCGCCATCAATTTTATTGTAACTACATCAAACAAAATATCTAAATATTCGTTCAAATTGAAAAATGAACCTAAATGGTAATAATCATTATCATACCGAATGAATGTATATTTAAACAGATTAATAAGTGCTTAAATATTATATTTATTTTAATCGGTTAAATTACTAATAACATAAAAATGCTAATAAATTTCAAAAAAAAAACTAATTAAAATAGAATCAAGTTATTTATTATAATAATGAAAAGATAGAAAATTATTATTAAGAAAATTAAGCTAATATAAATATTGATAATTAAGGTTGATAATTTCAAACTTGAATATTCTCATTTTCTTTTTCGGATATATATTATTTTCACTCAAAAATAATTTCTCAAATTTTTAAACAGTTTATTATAACCATTAATTAATATATTGTTTTGGATTTATTAAATTAATTTTAATAAACCTTGATCTTCAGTATTATTTCAAAACATATATACATATATATATATATATATATGCATATTTTCAAACTTTTTTCACCTTTTATAATTATGCATTATAATTAATTATTCAATATATCCTGCTGAGGTAATGAAATCGCTAATAATTAAAAAAAACTAAGTTATTATATTATATTCATTTATTTTTATATTTTCCCTATATAAATTATTTTTATTAATTAAAATATAATTTAATTAAAGTATTTGATAGATATTTGTTATTTGTCATATCTCCTTTATCTTATATTAAAATCTAAGTTCTAAATCATAATTTTGAAATAATATTATAATATAATAAAACATAATAAATTATTAATAAATATATTAAAATAATTATTTAATTTGAATAAATTCAATATATCAATGTTTTATACATGGGTTAATATTATTAAATCAATTACTCATTTTTTCTAAAATAATAAATTATAATGAATAGATTTATTTGGTCTAAATAAAAAAATATACTCAATTGCAATATTAGCAATTTATTGAATACTTATTAAAATTTAATAAATATATAATTAATTAACATTTAAATATAATTTTCAAAAAATATATATTCAACTTTAGGTAATATAATTATTTAAGTATTATTAATTAAAAAAATAAATATTTTACTTATTAATTAGTATTTATATTATCTGGGAGTTTAATAATAATTAATTTGAAATAAAAGTACTTTATAATTTATTTTCTATTAAAATTACAATATATTTATTTGTATATATGGATATCCTATAATAAATTTATTATATTAGAATAAAGTGTATTTCAAATATAATACTATTATATGGTATATTATTATTTAAATTTAGATAAATATTTTATTAATATCACTTTGTTTATAATGATTTATTCCAGTTAATATATATATATATATATATATATATATTTATGATCATAATATTTATTAATATCAATTTATAATTAATAAGAATAGTGTTTTATTTAAATAGTTAGATCTGGAAAGCTCAAAAATTTTATTGTTTTGCTGATAAAAGAGTTATCTTTATAATATATTCAATTTGATCCTAATTAATATGAAAACCAATATAGCTGTTTAAGTGATTTGAATATTGGAATATTTTTGATTTATATAATACTGATAATTTCACTATATATTGAACATAAGGTTTGCAATAATTGGATTGAGAATATGATCCTTTGAAGAATGTATATTTTCCCAATTTGAAAATTATTTATTAGATAAATGCAATATTTATAATGAATCAGAATATATAAACTGATTACTCAAGATTGCAGATCAAGATAAATAGCAATTTGCATTATAAGTAGATTAGTTTTTCAAAATTTATAAATTATATATTTAACTTCAAGGACTAAAATATTATTTATTATATTATATATATTAATATTATCAAATTATGATTTAAAATTTACCAATTATTTTTTTTTGAATTTTATTTTGTTAAAAACTATTTAAAAAGTACATTTATTTATTAATCATGATGTATATTAATAATATATGCTTATTAAACCTATATTCATCAAAAAATATATTTTATATAACTTATATCCAATGATTCACTATTGGACACATTTTTAGATTACATTTAATATAGCATTGAGCATTTTTATATATGCAAAAGTGATTGCATAAATCCATTTTATACAGCATAGTCTTCAAAGTTAGCCATACTTCCAAACTACTGATCAAGTCATATCAAAAGTGAGAGTATTTTATTTTATTTGAATTCAGAACATGAAATATCAAATATTATGCACTTTATTCATCAGTTTCAAAATTTTAATTACAATTAAAAGAAATTTAATTTAAGTTTAATTTAGAGGTGTAAATTAAAAAAAAATCACAATTTAACTTGAAATTTTCAATTTATAAATATTAAAAGAATAAAAAGGGAAATAATCTTGAATTAAAAATTAATTATAAAATTATCCGGATAATTATAAGAATATTTATTTAAAATAATATTGGACCATATTATTTTTTTTACATTTTGCGGGTTATTAAAGGTTTTATAATAAATTCTCGGCTATAATTATGATAAAAATAGATCAAAATTTGAAAAACAGATTATATACTGCAAATCTTTAATTAATAAAAATATTCATATTTAAAAATCAAGTTAATTGATTTTGTTTAATGAATATATTTTAGGAACCATTCTCAATTAATTCCGGCGATTATTCTATTAGGTACCTATCTAGATATATCACATTTATTTTTCAACTTTTCTGAAATTAAATTATAAAAAAAAGCTTTGAAAAAAGAATCAATTAAAAAAAATAAATGGTTTATACTATATAATAATAATATTTTTTATACTTAAAATTTGTAATAATAATTTTGATATAATTTGAAAATATAATTCTAATAATTTTATATAAATTTTATTTGATAAATTTTTTAAAATAATTGACTTGTAATTTAAATTTGACTATTAACATTATGATTTACACATACAGAAATCATTATCATTTCCATTAATAATATTAGTCTTTAGTTTTCATAGACTTCGCTTAGCTCTGTTACCTCTGGGATCATTAATATTGAAAAGGATTCACTATAATTATATGGGAAAATAAGTGAGCGTTTGAATATGACAATCAAATAGCCAGATGCTGTGAATATTGCTTTGTATTGAAATTTAGTATATATGCAAGATTCTAAATTGAAAGATTATTAATCATTCAATTTTAATAAATATAATTCATTTTTATATTTATACTGTAAATTGTAATACCTATAATAATAAAAAACATATACACAAAATATATTATTAATAGATGAAATAATAATATATAACCCAAAATAAAGATTAAAAATGATAAAATGAAAAATAAATGAATTTATCATTTAAAATCCATAATAATATTAATATCTCGCTAAAATTTACTTAAATTTTAAGCATAATAAGAACTAGTGATAATTGGATACTTTTTAAAAAAAATTTTACAAAATGAATAAAAATTAAATTTTTATTATTAAATTATTTAAATAATTTTTTATTAAAGTTTTAATATTAATAACTTTTATAATTAAAAATAAAATAAAAAATTATTTTTGAAATAATTGTTATAAATATATATATATATATATAAATTAACCCTCAATATAAATTAATTAAATATAAAAATCTTTTAAAATAATATAAAATGTGGATCAAGTAAATAATAAAATTTAATGAATAAGGATGTTCCTATTCAATAACAGTTAATAAAATAATTGAAAGAGATAATAAAAATTATCTTTTATTATCAAAAAATATACATCAAAAATAACAAAAAAAATAAATAAATATGGATATTACAAATAAATAATCAGGGGGAGCCAATCAAAATTAAGGGAGGATTCTTTTTTTATTAATATTATTCATTTTAATAAAAATTAAAATTCCCGATATATTATACTAAATGATTAAACCATTTTATTGTATTTTTCAATTTCAATTTAATATAACTATATTCATTCACTAAAAATACCTAATATAATCAGTTCATTTATTTAATAAAAATAATGATAATTGAGTGAGAATGATTGGGTTAATCCGTTTGAAAATTGAATAATTAATGGAATTAATTAAAATAAATTATTAAGGAGAGTGAAAAATAAATCAAAATTTCAGTTTAGTTGATTGATTTGGCGTTGGGTTGTATTATGGTGAAAAGATATTCAATTGGGTGATTTTCTAAGTATGATGAAATATCCGATAGTTTGTGATATGATGATAATGAGATATTGATGATTTATTAATTTTTATTAAATGAATATGAATATGAATATTAATTTTAAATAGAGAGTGAATGGAATTAAATTTGATTATGCCAAATTAAGTAATCACATATGCATTGTGTAAGTGCTTCATATCCTAGGAAGGGGTGCAGATGGAAGACCATGAGGATAGTTTGAATAGATACTTGAAGTGGGTGGGAGTGATATTTGCGGGATCTGAGCGGAGGTTCTCAGGGAGCAGTTGGAACTGGCATGAGAATCAGTGGAAATTGTTTGACTATTCCTCCATCCCATTTGGGTGGGAAGAGTGGCAGAGCTAGGAAAATTAACCATAGGATGGCTATCATAACTTAAGCCGTGGTAGGGTGGATAATTGGGAAAGATACCAGATCTAGGAGTGTTGCTACTACCAATATGCGGTAGCTGAAGACTTGATGAATTCAAGTTAAGAGGAGGAACGAGTAAGTTTGATTTTCTGGAGCTAGCACGGCGGTGAAGCAAGTTTGAGGTGGTTGTGGGAGGAAGGTTATGGCTACGAAGTAGAGGAGCAACAGCATGTTGACGAGAGGATTTAAGGGGTGGAAGCTGCGATTGAGATAAGGGAGGAAAGCGATCATCAAGAGGAGATTTGAGTGGTAGTGAGTAAGGGATGGGTGCACTTGGTTGCGGTGTAGTGAATATTTGGAAGCTTTCAAATTCAATTAATAAATCAGGAAGTGTGATATCTAAACAAAATTCAAGCCATCCTAACATCGCCCCTTCCAATTTGTTGACTTCATGAAGATTGAAAATTGTCGAATAAGTTGACCAGTGTTTGTTTTTAGGACTACTATCATTTAAATATTTCCCTGCCAGTATAAGAGAAGCTAAAAATGCACGGTGAGGACCTAAACCACGATCATTAGGAACACAGACACCTCTCGTTCTCAAACGTTCCAAATAAACTAGAGTACCAAAAAGAGTACTAGGTTGAACTCGACTCCTCACTATAAGATTCTTAATAAAATTTCTTAAATTAGGTGCGTCTGTCGAAAGATTAGGTGAAGGTGTAGGTGATAATGAGTGAGGAGAATTAGGAAGTAAATCATTTGGAGTTTGTGGTGGTGATATTAATTTCTTTTTATGAGATACAGGCTGATGAGCATTAGCTACGAGACGAGCTTTACGAGATAGAACGTCAATGTAATCTAATGTGATTGGAACTTTTAAGAAGGCGTTAAATGCACTAAGAGAAGCGTTCATTTTATCTTAATATGAAGTTAACAAATAGAAACAATTAATTGAGAATGAAATTAAAGAATACAGAAAACCAGCTGAATAAACTAAGTATTCAGAAAATAAACTAAAGGAATGAAGTAAAGAAGTTAAATGTAGAAGTGGAGGAGAATGTGGTTTGCGATAAAGCGAGGAAAGAGTAGCTTTTAAAAGATAGCAAATACCAAGTTGAGAATGAGTTTCAGACAAAGGAGAAGAGATTTAGGGGTAAGAATGAATTGAACTGAGTCAAAAAAGTCACTCTAAAACTGATAAGGCTTATTGCAGTGTTTACTTTGATATGGATGAAAGAGTGCTAGATGACCCAATAGGATTTGAGAACCCTGGAAGAGTTAGCCAGAAATCAAACAAAATTAAACTGGGTGATTTTTAAAGCGCTTGAGTAAATAAGTGCGAGTTGTTCACACTAGAGGATTTGTCTCAATAACGAGGACTAGTAGCAATAGGACAAGATCTCCTTTTTAACCCTTGTAATGGCGTCAAGAGTGATTTATATATTATCAATTTAGCCTACCACCCCCACTCCTAAAACATCACATTACACACTTCGCCATTTGCCAAACCTTGATTCAATGACCATTTTAGCAGTAATTAATTTGTTGAGAAATATCTTTGAGAACATTATCGGAATATTCATGGGAGAAAGGGAGAAAGGGAGAAAGATCATCAATTTACAATTTAGAGAATCTACGATATAGTTCAGTACCAAGTTCCTGTTGAGATTTTGGATAGTAACATGGATCTTTTATTACACGTGGAGAGGTAGTATCTGGTCATGTCCTACCAGCTAATCATAGTCACTCCAGGTAATGCTAAGCTCATTCTAACTTAGAACACAGCATCATAAAAGCTAACAAAGTGATATGTTTCAAATATTCGAAATAACTTCATCCAATCGAATGAAAGGATTCTAGATTCAAAGACTGCGGATGATACAAAAATTGATATTCTCTTGTCTTATTCAATGATGCCAGATATTTTGTCATTGTAGCAGATCAACCATCATCACTTCGATGTTTAGAATAAAAATAGAACTTAATTAGTTTGACTCATTATGGTTTTAATATCCATATTTTCTCATATTCTCTACGAGTTTTTTACTATTCATTATAATAAGAATAATGATATTACTAAATATTTTTTTAAATAATATATCAATTAATATTTTAGCTTTATATTAAATTTTTTAAGCTCTTAATTGTTAAATATTAAATTATAATTAATTTAATTATAATCACTTAATTATTTGATTATTGAATATAAACTATATTTTTCTATTTCATATTTTGAAATCATATGTAAGAGAATGATAATTAGCGAAATAAAATATGAATATGTCTAATGATTGCCCATTTGAGGCTTTACATAATATTTTAATATTAAAATTAAGTAAAAATTAATTAGCCTTAAAAAGCTATATAAATTAAACTAGTATTATAATATAGTATTATATCGTATCATAACATCAATTTTTTAATAATATATTTTAAAAAAATATGATAGTTAAATATATTCATTTCAATTAAACAAAAAAAGTATCATATAATAAAAGATTAACTTAAATGTTTTAAAATATTATTAAATATATACAAAAATATCATAATTTTAATAATTTAGATAAAAATTTTAACCAAAATGTTCAATTAATTAAAATTAATTAAAAAAATAAATTTATCAAAGTCATTTATAAGTGAATCCTTTTCTAATTATTGTAATATTTGAATTTTAATACAATTAAAATGTAATTTAATAAAGTGATTAGGGGGTTAGAACGATTAAATCAATCCATAAAATTCATATCACTTAACCCATAAATTTAACAGTATTTTGCTATAGTATCCCGTATATTTTGGTATCATTGAAAATGCCTTTTACCTTAGTTTTTAAATTAATTAATTTAAATAGATGATTTTAACAAATTCAAAGAATTTATGGATTCAATCAATTGACAGATTAAATCAATTGTTTCTTGTAAATAGATAATTCGATTAGTTTGGATTAAATATTCAAGCATTCAACACTGCAAGTTGGTAATTTTCAGCCTCAAATCCAAATGAATTTGGAAATCTGCCATTCCCCCCACCTCTTATTCTCCCTTCCCCCACCTCCCTTTCCCCTATCTTGACTCTGACAGATTGTGGCATTGTTATATCAAAGTTATCTTACAGAAATATTCTTATAATTTGTAACTTTATACAACGTATAGATAGTATTACAAATTATTCATCACAATAAAAAGATTGGTGCATTGAATAGCCCTTTTTATATTGATTCAATTATATGTTTGAGATTAAAATTATAAAAGAAATCGATAATATATACAAAGATTAATTATTTAGATTAATGAACCGTTATTATATTCATCTCAATTAGAATTGTAATCAAATATGGATATACCAATTAAAAGAACAATGCTCGTTTAAATATACCAAGAATATATTACAAGAGTAAATAGTACAATTGTTCTAATTGAACATGTTAAAATAAATTATCAAAAATAGTAAAAATCTCCAGTGATTTATATTAAAATTTTTTACTAAATATATGTTGTAAATCAATTCATTGGAACGAATGAATACATCTAATAGTATCCAATATGATTAAATAATATAGAATATAACCAATATTAAAATGCTATCAATTATCAAATAAAGAGTCCAAGATTAATGATTGATCATATTTAATAAAAAAATCAATAATAATAATAATCTTCTCATTTCATTAATAAATTTAGAATAAATAAACGCCAAATTTTGAATCAAAAAAAATTTTTTTTTTGTTAAATTTAATTAATAATAATTTTATAAAATTAAATTTTTCCCATTTAAATTTCTCACCTTTTTGACTTATTTTAAAGTCACGAGTTGTACAAATATTCTTGATTTTAATATCAATTCTATAAATAAAAATTAATAAATTATAATAATTATGGGATACACCATAATCTTTCAGAATTAAGTATGTAAGCTGGATAAATTATTGATAAGGTAAATGATGCTTTTGTTAACAAATTTGAGTAATATTACTTAATTTATTATTAGGTTTATCCTATAATTTAGTTTACTTGATTCAAATTCATAATAATAATGCATAATATTTACAATTGATTATTTTTAATAAACAATAAAATTGATAATTCTTATAATACCTATTTAAAATAATATAAGAAATAAATATGAAAAATTATAAAAATATTAAATAAAGGTTTATAATTATATACTTTAGCATTAAATACTCATTTTTAATGTTTTTTTCCTTTGAATTCATTCCTAATTTTAGAAATTCAAAAATTTTTACTCTTTTAGCTTTTGATATGACACAAAAAAGAGTATCCAAGGATTTGGTACTACAAAAGTTATATTTAGGGTTAACAGTTCAAGTTGTTTGATTAGTGATCTGTATCTAGAAAGCTGGAATATATGATATATCACGTGAGTTCTGCTCTTTAAAAACTGGCAATTATACCGATTTTCAATTTCGCTAAATATATTGAGGATGTTAAAATGTGGCAGAAATGCATATGAATTTTTAAAAAAATATTTATTATATTGATATAATATATAATGATGTTTTTAATCTTAACTAAATATTTGAAAATATGATTCAAAATTTTTTAATTAAATAAATTATTCAATTTTAAAAAGCGGGTTTCATTTCATTATATAATCTATAAAATACCTATATAAATCATAGGTACGTTTGAGTTATATTGTTTTTTACATCCATTTCGTCAATCCACATTATTTCTGATGTTTATAATGTTTATTTATTGTCTAAGAATTGTGCTGAGGTCTATTCAATTTGGATATGTTACAATGTTACTCTTGCATTAATATATTGTATTACCCACTTGAATAAAATATACGATTACAGTATTGTTGATATTTATATTCTGTTATATTTTTTGAATATTTCGATATTTAAATCAATTATTTAGGAATCTATTATACTAGTTGTTATACTGCTTATGGTGACTATCATTTTACCTTTCCTAGTTTATAATAATCATACTACAATCATTTATCAACCACATTTGCCATTGTAAGAAAAATACAATTATATTATTCTATATATTGAAATAAAATATTAGTTAGAATTGTTTTTACCTTTTATTATTATAAAGGATGATCATAACAATTTAACAATATTATATATTAATTTTTTTGATTTTCTCTTTGTATTAATTGCAAATAAATTTTATCCCTCTCTCTAACATATAGCTCTTTATCCGAAATTTTGTTTCATTATATCCAATTTAATAAAACTTTATTTAAATAATATATTAATAATATATAAAACAATTAAAAATATTATTATATATTACTAGAAGGGTTGATATAATTTGAAGTATATATTTTAATATATATCTTAACCAAATAAATGTATAAATATTGTCCTTTTATTACCTACATAATGTACTATTATTTGGGTAAATATACAGTATTTTCCTTATTTATTACTTGTGTTAAACGAAAAATGATAAGCTAATATTAGTTTATAATATATGGAGATCAAACTTTGAAACTCTTATTATATCAACTTTTATAATAATTTATTGAAAAAAATAAAATAAAATTAGATAGATTTTTAAGTTTATATCTAATTATTTTAATTCATACATTTTTTAATATATATATATATATATTAATTCAAAATTTTTCATTCCTATTTTATCTAATTAACAAGGTAATTTAAAATTAAATAATTTTCTAAAATAATTGATATTTATGATTATTACTAGAAAGTCATAATAATAACTGTTGGATATTATTATTATACTTTTATGTAATTTTAAATGTATTTATAATTATTTGGTTATATGATTTAATATCTGGGTAATATATGAGTAATTCAATGGAAAGTATTCTTATTTATTATTAAGTTTTGGGTTGGATTTAATTTAATTATATAATAATTGAAAGGCAATAAAACAGTAAATTATATATATAGTTCAAAAATTATTATATTAATTGAATATATTGTTAATATGACTTTTATAATAACAATAACAATATATATAGTCAATGTATCAAGTTAAACATAATTGATCTTCTGATTATGTTCAAAAATCGATAATATTATTTTAGAATCAAATCTATTAAATATAATAAAAAATTGATGAATTAAAACTTAATCTATATTAATTGTACTATACATATTAAGTTAAGTTTTCTACATTGATAACATAAAAATTCACTACAGTATATCACTAATATAGTATATAAATTATTGAATTTCTTTAGAATTAATTAAATAATATTATTAAAGTATTTGCATTTAACTTTGACATTAATGTCAATCATAAAATAGATCAATTAATATATTACAGCATTAATTAATATACACTCTAGATTAAAATAAATTTATCAAAGATACCAATATATTCAAAAACTAAAAAGGATAAAATTATTATATTAATATTACATTCCATTCCATTAAAATAGTCATATATATATATATATATATATATATATTTTAAAAATACTAATAATTGTTGATAATAAAACCTAAAACAATTGGTAAATTAAAGTATATAAAATTCATAATATTATATAAAATTAATCAAAATATCAAGATAATTAAATCAAATGGATTTTCTAATGCAAAATTAAATAAAAATTCATAATAAAAGATAATATAACAGAGTTACGACTCAAATTCAATACTTTGGATATTCTATAGAAAATTTATCATACTTGATTTGAAAGCTTGAATTTGAATTAAAAATATCGAATTGCATTTAAATAAATAAAAAAATCATACAGGGTTTTTCAATAATTCTGTCCTAATTTATTGGATTAATAATTAGGATTTTAATCCAAAATAATAAACCTAATCTTTTTTTTCCATAAAAATTTAAATTATCAAATTTATTATTTTAATTGTAATATTTTCAGTATTCATTATTATTAATATATTGATTGATACGTGATACAAATATTTGATTTGGAAATCATATTTCAAAATTTCTACTCTAACCTTAATTTCAATAATTTCAAAGAGTGAGATCTTTGCATTAATTTTAAATTATGATATTATTATATTTAAATTTAAATTCACATAAACAATATTTAGTTAATATTCTAAGAACATTATTCATTATATTAATATATTTATTCTAATTGCAACTAAGTGAAAATACTCCTTTTTTTAACATTTTATTATTTTATTAAATAAGGAATCATAAAATAATTAATAAGTATTGACAACTGTTCCAAGTGTCAAATTTTGTTTAAATGTTAAAAAATGATACCATAAATACAAATACAATTAATTCACATTTTATCAATACAAATTAATAATATGTATAGATAATTCAATTTTAATATTTATGTATGTTTAATAACTGATCGAAAATTAATCGAAAAATTAATGGAATAAAATTCAATCAAACAGTGTGATCAATTCTAAGTTTATATTTTTCAAAATTAGCTACAGAATTTTCTGAAACCTATGTAGTATAGTAATATAGTGAAATATCCCCATATATCTTTTAAAATAATTTAAATATTTTCATAATTACTACATAAAATTATTCCCATTATAATATATATTAATTGATTATCTAGATAACATTAAAAAATGGTTAAATATATTGATATAATTCACTTTTCTAACTACTTATCTTTCCGGAGAATTATGATTATAATATTATTCAGCTGTATTCAAAAAGAATAATAAATTAAAGAATCATAGTGTAAAATAATTAAGACTCATCAATGCTTATATATAAACTCAATAAACTGTATTTTAACATTATTAATAATTTTCAACATAATATCTCAATTATATACACCTAAAATGAATCAATATACAACGTATTTTGAAATTATCAAGGAAAATACAGCGTGAAAAATTATTAAGTAAATTTTCACCAAATAAATATGTATTTAAATTATATACTAAACTAGAAAAATGAATATTGAATTAAATATAAAAATCTCCTTTATGAGCTTGAATCGAAAGATATTATGTAATATGAATCATGTATATATAAATTCAATATTAATTTAAAGTAATATCTATTTAAGTACAAATATATATTTGAATAATATTAATATATTAATATTATTATCTAGAAATATCTTTAAAATAATAATTATTAATAATACTGTCTTTGGATATAACACTAAAGTATTATCGTTTCATAAAGTCTGCTATTATAATGCAGAATAACTGTATTATTAACTTGAATTTAAATATTTAATCCTTATTAAAGTTTCGAGTTTATAAAATCGAAATGAATTCATTATATTAACCAGATAATGCAAACAAAAAAAAATTTGAAGTCATAAATTATAAAGAAACTATTCAAAGTCATTTTATTCGTTAAAAATTACATTTATATCCTTAATAAAGTTTCTCATTAATTTATTTTTTTTAAAACTTTTAATTTGATAGAATTTAATTTGCATATTAATTTTGAATTCAATATTCTCAAATTATTTTGATTAATTTATATTAAATTCTGCAAAATATAAAGAAAAATAATGGTAAAGATTCATATTCGAAACAACTTGATACTAATATAAGTAATAAACCACCTTTGTACAGTAATATATATGCTGGATATGAATATAACATTACATCATTTGAACATTTTAGAAATATTTAAAATTAATTTGTAAATTATATATTAATTTTTCTAATTTAAGACTAGCACACAATAATGATGTATTAATAAATAATGTTTAGACATTTATTATTCTCAGTTTTAAGTTTTTAAATTGATTTTCTTAAATCTAAATTGAAATTTTAAATTTGCGAATTATAGTTAATGATCAAAGAGGTGTAGGTTTATAATTTAATGGTTTAATTTAAATCATTCTCCATACTAAACTACGATAGTGATAAATATGGTATATAATTTCATTAAAAATATATTATTATTGATTATGTTTTTGAGCATTTTTCATATTAATGCAAATTGATAAATATTATTTTTTTCAGTAATATGTATAAAAAATTTATTTATTATATAAAATTATATATAATTGTACTTAAATAGTCTATAATTTTAAGATTATGTATAAATGATGTGAATGTATTTAAGAATATATATATATATATACCAATTTAAATATTATAACTAAATAAAAAAATCAATAAGTCAATATAAATTTAATGTTAAATCTTAAAATGATTCTTTATTATTATGATTTTTAAAATAATAATATATAATATGTTTGATGACTAAAATATTATTACTCTAGGTCGCGAATATATAAAAATTTTAATTAATATAGAAATAATTCTTAATTTTGGAGGATAATTAAATATTAAATTAAAACCAAAAATGATTTTATAGTGAAAATAAACAATGTAGCTCAAGATAATTGAAGATTAAAATAATATCATTTGGTGATTATATGTCAATAATGAAGTAAAAGTTTTGCTACCATATTTGTTATGGTAAAATAATAAGATGATTTTTATTGGTTGACAATTAATAATTGAAATTGAATGAGTATATTGAGTCGGTATCATACATATCAACATTCGATCTTGATAGTTGATACGGAGCAGGTGGAAGCGTCGTTAATAATTTTAATGAAGCAGGGTTGACCAATTTGGCATTCTCTGTCTGAGTTAGCGCGTCCATAAATTCAATATTCATAGGAGGAGGATTAATGAGCATTGGTGGAGGTGATTGAAAGCCTATTAAACTTTCATCAAATCTTAAATCACCTATAATTGATCAATTGTCACTGAGGTATAATAGATCGAAATGATTCACACTTACTCAATTGGTTCAATTCCAGCAGTTGAATAACCTGATTCAACTGATTAATATTATCAAGCAATAATCTTAATTCTTCAAGCAAATTCATATTGGACTCTATGAGAGTATCAATTTCAAACCTGAGTTGAAATTCGTTAATTTTAATTTGATTGAATTGGTTTAAAAAATTTTCGATAAACTCTCCATAAGGATCCAAGTTAGGATTCTTATAAATGATATGTTCGATCAGGTCAAATTCCTGAGGTAGAAATAATTCGTGAAAGAATTCATATATTTGAATGCTTTGCTTTTGCTTTTGCTTTTTTGCTTTTTTAAACCCATAGCTATAATGTTATCTAGTTAGTTATATAATCCGAGCATTTAATAATAGCTATTACTTGGTTAACAACTTGATAAAGCTACTTATACTGAAGAATTGAAATAGCTTTGGAAGATGATTGTGTACAAACTCTGTCTCAAAGCGAATTGTAAAATAGTTGGAGTCATGATTCCAATATATGTAATGGGGAAGTAATTCATAATTTAAAATACTAAACATAACTGTAAGTCAATGGCAAAAGGTGATGCTGTTATAAACTTTACCAATGAAGCTTTTTAAGAAATTGATGAGGTAATGAAGGAATCATTGGATGTTCCATTGAATGATCCAATTCGGGAGCATGCAGGGAATAGTTGGACAAAGGTGTGAGGGTAAGGGGATTGATACCAATACTCGAGTCAATGGATCCTGTTGGAATGCAAGACTTTTGATCGATTGGAAATTTTGGGGAAGAATTCATGAGATAATGAGCAGGCTGAGAAGTCATGATGAAAGGGCAGTTAATGACTACGAAATTCATTCTATTTGTTTTTTATATACTAAAATATCATCTAATTGCATATTTTTTCGGTGAATTTAGTCTATTACTGTTCCACAATTAATTTCATTTTTCACCCAGGCATAATTATATTTAATACATCGTGACACTTTGTTTTTTATTTACATATCATCGATCATAGATTACTATATATATCATACCGATATATTTATGTTAAATGTGTTTTAGTAAAACTAAATGAATTAATTTATAAATAAATTACAATTATATTGATTCATTAAAATACAAATATAGTATAATATGTTATATAAGGAAATATAACATCTTTCATACCAAGTTTGGTGGTATGTACAGTAAAAATAATTTATTCATTAATGATACAATTTTAATTTTTGATGATTTAATTCTATTTTCAAGTATAAAACTATAATTTTATAAAAATTCTCACACAATGTTTTGAATTAATTCGGCGTAAAAATATTACCAAGAAAATTTCAACAATTACAAAAGTCAGATTTTCAATATTTATGCATTAAATCAAATTGATTAAATTTTTTATTTTTTATACAAATAATTTGAACAATAATGTAAAATTATAAGTATTTCATGTTTGGCCCAGAATTAATATTATTTGAAACTTATGGTATTATATATATATATATCATTAGACAAACTAAAGCATTTTGAATAGTTATTTTTTATAAATCGAATCGAAGTTATTGATTTGAATATTTTCAATGAAATATAAGGTTGAATTATTATTATTTAATTTTTCTTATTTTGTCCACTTAACTACAGTAAGATAATAAACTATATTAAATAACAAGAATTAAAACTAATTAATTCATTATATTGTATTAGGATAATAGTTTATAGTTAATTATTTATAAAGTTTAGTATTAATATTAAAATTATTTGCCATAATATATTTATATATAAATTAATAAATTAAAAAATTAATTATTAATATTTATTATAATTATATCAATATTTTATATTTTAAATTTATAATATATAATTTTAATTAAATTATATATAAATACTGTATTTTTTCAAAATTATTTTGATATTATTTTTTGAATTAAAATTTGAAATTTTATATAAATTCTAAATTATTAAATTAAAATAAAATATATAATAATATTAATAATAATAATAATAAATTAAAAAATTAATTATATATGATATTATCTAATTAAATCAATTATAATTAAAATATTAAATTTATTTAATAATCATTCATATATTTTTAAATTTAATTATATAAAATATAAGTTTTTATATTTTCAAAGATTGTGGTAAAGGTTTGATTATATTTATGGATTACTTGACACGGACCAAGTAGATATATTTCAGATGATACTATTGGTCAATTCATTTTGATATAGCACTAAATAGGAAATTGGGTATATTTTTATTACCTGTCGACTTTTAACAATATTGATTATTTGACCTATTTCTATATGCCAAAAAAGGTTATTCTAGTATATTTAATTAATTACAATGTTTTACATTGGTATTGCTTTATCTGGCAATTTCCTCAATTTAGACTTATAATTATTTCAAATCCCATTTCAGATTTTTTAATTTTGATATTATGAAAATTATCAAATTGCTTTAGCATTAACTGATCGGTATAATATACCAAATTGATATTATCTATTTAGTTGCTATCATTATACCTAAGACCGATTCTATTGAATCAATGTTATAATGATTTGAGACTAAGTATTCTTTTGCTTAATTGCAAATAATTACAAAGATATTTCATAAATAATTATTAATATTACTGCATATAAAGCTATATTCATCAAGTATAGTGAATAGGGGAAAGATAGCACATATAATAAAAGTGTGAAATGGGATATATGAATCACTTGTTCATATCTCTCTCAACCATTTAAGATTTTGATTATTTGTTACTTTGTGTTAATTAAAAAAGTCTTTAGGAGTGGCAGGATAGTTAAATTTTAATTATTTATACGTAACTGAATTAAACTTTAGTTGGGCTATAATTAAAAAATATTCCCAATTTAGATCATTTTTTGATATTATTATTTTTTGAATTTTCAATGTCATTTAATGTGTATTTAAGACTTGGCCATATATTACTCCATAATCCTCAATATTAAAACAATAATTACACCATAACAAAATATTCGAATAACTTTTGAAATGTATTAATTTAATTCATTTTAAAATAAATGAACTTGAATGAATTCGATTATATCCGAATAAAGCTAATAAATCAATTCAAAGACATTTCAACCAATCGAGCATAATAATTTAATTAAATTATAACTTAATTTGAAATAAAAATAATTTTAATCAATTGATCAAAAGTCCAATTAAAACAGAGCTCAAGTCTCTACTTTTTAGATTTTTGTATGCTCAATAGTATTAATGTAACTATATTAGGGGTATGATAAAGTTTATGAATTTCGTCATTGATTAAAATCGGGTATAGAGAACCAACAATCAATTCGATTCACGGATTTGATTAAATAAATGCTTCAAAATAGCTTAAATCATTATTTTGATAAATTTGAAACAATATTTTAATGTTTTGACTGAATTATCAATATTAATAGAATGAAATAAGGTCAATTTTATTCCAATTCACTGAATTTTTTTGTTCCAAGGTCATAACATTAAAAATTAATCAAATCATGTGGCAGAATCATTCATTTAATGGACGCAAGTTTGACCAAATTGGAATGTTTGAGCAATGGGTGAAGTGTTATTGAAATTAAATTCGGAGAGTTGTTATTTGATTAGGTGTATGCTGATGTCTAGACTGACATAATGGATTATACCTTCAATAGCATATGGATCAATTAAATTCGTTGGTAGTCTCGGTTTAACATAGATCATTTGTATTTTAATTTTGATTTTTTCCATCCTATCAATGGAGAGTTCATTAAAATCAGTTTAACAATCACAAAAAACATGTCAATTAATTATTTGTTATATTTTTATTAAGCAATTAATCATTATTCACTCAAATCATATATCTGTTGCTAAATTACCTCTTTAACTCTTCCATCCTCGAATATCGACTAAATGAAATCATTTAATTAGTTAATTTCAGTATTTGATATTGAGTTAATAACAGCTGGGTCACCAATGTTACATCGATACGTTAATACAAAACTAGATTACTGAAAGTTTTGTGAATATTCTGAAAAAAGGATTGGGTGATATGTTTTACAATGAGAACCTTCATATTCAGCTCAACCAAGTCAAAGTAAAAACTATCTACGCTAATTATTTGGCATCACAAATTATTTAATTAATTCAATGATGTTATTTTGGAATACCAACCTTATTGTAAATTTGGAGAATGAAAATTCAATAAAGGTACTAAAAAATCTTATGTTATGAAGAAGAGTTATTCAATAAACTAATTAGGAAATATTAGATATCAATGTAATGCTAATTGATATAATTAAAATCAAAACTAGTCACTTCAATCCTTAGATAATCAATGATTTCGGTAATATATAATATTAACTCCTTATTAAAACTTGTTTTGAATAGATGCATGTATTTAAATTATCCTCTTTATCAAATCGCCATCTCTATGTAAAACATATTAATTTATTTAATAGATGAATTTAGTTAATGATTACTATGTTGAAAATTAACTTTACAATATGAATAGTTTTTAAATATTTATATTAAAAATATATTTAAATTAAATTACAATATTTGAAATTTAATATCAACTTATATTGATGAGTATAATACAATAATAATTATCTCCTTTAAAGAGAATGGCATATTAATGCAATATCGCATATCAAGCTTAAAAGAAATTCTTTCAGCCCATTAAAATACAATTATATTTAAAAACTAATATTTTGAAGGTGACTTTATGGAAATGATTCATGCAAATTTTTCACTCGTAGATTTTAGTCTATTTTTAGTAAAATATTAAATTATACAAGAATTAAAAATAATTTAGAATACATCAAAAATACTAATGTTTTACATAAAATTGATCAGATTCAAATAAGCTCTTTTGAGGATTGAATTTCTATATAATGCTTTTTTAAAACATAATTCATCTTTTATAGATCATGAATATCAACATTTTTGCTTTAAATCCCTTAAATACCTTAAGTACCTTTATAATCCAAATATTTACCTTAATAATTAGTTTATATAATTTTTTATATATTTTTGAATATTGATAGAATATTTAAACACCAATATTCTTCAATTATTATTTATCTTGATATTATTTAATTTTATTAAATATTTTAAAAATATTAGTATGGAAATTAAGAAATGGCAAATTTTTTAATTTCTGATCTTTCAAACATATTATACATTTTGAAAGATTATATATATATAAAATATATAGGAAAATAAATATTTTCAAACTATATATATATATATTCAATTTTAATTATTTTTTTTATTAAAATATTTTGATTTTAAAATTTACACTTAAATTTAATCATGCTTAAACCAGATTGTGATTATCAAAAGGCTTTTATTTTTGTATCTTTAAAACTTAACCATAAACCCTCTAAAATCATCCAAAACTTGTAAACAGCTTATGGAGATAGTGCTTTATCTAAAACTACCATATATTGCTAGATTTGTGATTTTAAAGCTAGAAAGGACACTATTCAAAATTTACCAAAATCTAGAAGACTAATTTCTACTGTTACTTTTTCACTTATTAATAGAGTAAAAAAATATATTAAGAAATACCTTTTTATTTCTGTTAGAGAACTATCAAAGCAATTTAATATTAATTATACAAGCATGTTATATTTACTTAAGTTTAAACTTGGATTAATTAATAAAAATGTAAAATAGATACCTTATAATTTAACAGAAGCTTAAAAGAAAACTAGAGTAGCTATAGCTAAACTAAACTTATTAAGGTATAACTAAAAACAAAAGTTTTTACAGTAAATACTTACAATTAATGAATCTTAGATTCCTTTATATAATCCTTTACCTAAAAATAAAATAAGATGTTGGGTTAAGCTAAATTAATCCCCTCTACAAATTCCAATAAATAAGCACTTTAAATATAAGTGAATGTTAATTGTTATAATGGATTATAATGGTATATGGTTTTCTTATTTAATACCTCAAGGAAAATTAATTAATAGTAAATTATATATTACTTTTTTAAATAAAACAATTTCTAAATGGTGTTCTCAATATAAATTAAAGACACCTATTATTTTGCATGATAATTGCAAAATACATAAAACTAAAGCTGTAAAAGATTTTTTATATAAAAAAAATTAGAGGGAGTTACCACATCTAATATATTCACTTGATTATAATCTATGTGATTATAATTGTTTTAGACAATTAAAAAAACAGCTTGCAGGAAAAAAAATTCCTGTAAAAAAAATTAAATTAGTTTGTGAAACATCAAATTTCAGTCTTTAATAAAAAAAACTGTTTTTTAGGTATTAGAAGCTTACCAAAAGTATAGAAAAGAGTTATTAATAATAAAGGAGGCTATTAATTTTATATTATTCATTAAATTTTATATATTATTTATTAATTTATTTGTTTAATTTTAATTTTAAAATTGTGTTATTATTTAATTTCTGCACTAATAATATAATTAATGATATATATATATTATTTTTCAATTATTAATTTTATAATATTTATCATTTAAATAAAAATAGAACAATATTAAATTGCTTAATTTAATATAATCATCCATTGAAATATTTTGGTAAAAATATAATTAATAAAAAAATAATTATTAGAACTTATGATTTGATTTTATAAAGATCACCTATATTTTTAAAATATTTTTTATTTTATATCAGTTATTAACCTATTATTATCCTATATCTTTCAATATTTTATTATTTTAATATATAATTGAATAAATCAAGTATTTAATAAAAATATTACCTTTTGATAAGAAAAATCAGTAATTTAATATTAATTTAAATTAAAAGTCAATTGTCTATAATTAAAATATTAAATCAATATAAAATTCAAACCTAATATTTTATTTAAAATGAAAATTAAATATTTTTTACTAATATATAAAAATATCTAATCTAATATATTCAATATTTATAATATATATATCTCAGTATTTTTTAATATTTTTTTAAACTCTAAATTTCAATATTATCAAATTATTATATTTTATTAATATATCAAGTCCATTTAATTATTTAAAATAAAATAACCTTAATTAAAATTATTATAATTATTTAAGGTATTATTTTTAGTTTTTAGTTATCAATCTAAATTAAGTAATAAAATGTTTTTGATGTTAAATTTAAATAAAATTTTTAATTTATAATATATAAAAATGGTTATATAATATACTAACCTGTAAAAGTGAGTTATAAAATCAAAAACACTTATATTTTTACTAATAACTTGATTAATATTTAATAAAATAAACCTAAATTAAATAATTAAAATCTATTATATTTATTAGTTATATATATCATTAAATGATGATATTTAGCTATTAATTGGTTAAAATATAAACCTGTAA
>JNEM01013656.1:0-15494 GCA_000697335.1 Conidiobolus incongruus B7586
TTGATAAATTTTTTAAATTATAGCATATATTAATTAAATTATTTCAAGCAATTAAAAAACTAATTTATCAAAAAATCTCTATAAATAATTTATAATGTTGATTAAATTTAAATTTTAATAATTAATAAAAAATATTTTATAGTTATTAAAAGTTTGCCAAAAATATAGCAATAAATTTTTATAAATAAAAAAGAAAATAAATTTTATATTAATTATTGATTTTTCAATATTATATTTTAAAAAGTTTATTTATTTTAATTGCAAAAAAATTCCCAATATTAAAATTACAGAGTAATACTATATATATAAAGAAATAAATATTTAATATATGATTTCCTTTATTTTAAATAATTATAAGGATCAAATTATTATTATAAAATTATTAATTTCCAACATTTATCATTTCAACTATTTATAAGTGTATTTTGTAATATTTAGCCAAAATAATGAATATAACTAATTTTTAAAACTATATATTATATATTATGCATATATCAAACTCTAAATTTGTTTAATTTTGAAGTGAAATTATTTTTGAAGAATATTGTTACAAATGAATTCGCTTATCAATGAATTTGTTGTTGAATTATATCCATTGGTTGAAGAAATAGATTCGCATATTATATTTCGAAAATTATTTTTTTTAGATATTATTGCCTGAACATACTTTAATTAATTAATATTTTAGTAATTTATCCTATATATATATATATATTTAGTAAAGATTTTTGAGCAATTTAAATCAAATTAATATAATTAAATTCATAAAATATCATATTATATTTAAAAAAAGTATTAATCAAGGTATCCTAATATATGAAACATTCTGTATCAAACATTTACAAAAATATAAAAGTAGCAATTGATAATAAAGGGATATTAAAATGATAATAAAAATTATCTATTTAATTATAAGTTGAAAATCTAACATAAATGTCTTGTCTTGTTTAAGCCATTTTTAATAAACAATAGACCATTGAAATGAAAATGAATTAAAGAAAAATTTTAAGTATTACACCCGATTACTTCAGAAAAATATAACTTTTGTATTTCAAAATTTACTTATTCAAAGTATATCAGAAGTAAATTAAAATTAGTTAAATAATTAGGAGTATTGATACTGTATATTTTAATTAAAAGCCAATTAAGAGAAAAAAATTTAACCAAGAGTAATTTTGAATATTTTTATCCTTCTCCTACTATGATTAAGGAAATATTGGAATAAGTGAAATGTGCACCTTAATATTTATTGTATTTTATAGGAATTAAAATAATATTTGAGTTAAAATATAGAAACTATTATTAGTACTAAAGCAAATACTATTTACAATAGCAAATTAATAACATTATTATATAAATGTATTGATAAAGTATTATTCCACAGATTATCATAATTAATTATAAAGTGGAAAATCAAAATAAATTATAAATTTTAAAAACTAATAATATTAATAAATGTAAATAACAATTGAATTAAAAGCCACTTATTTTATATGATAAGATCTTTATAAATATTGCTAAAAATAACAAAAAGCTGTGTATTAAAAAAACTGATGTTTATACCTCATCCGCCTTACTCATCAAATACAAATTCTTATAATCATAATTGTTTTGGTAGGTTAAAGAATTTGATATGGGGATAGTTTTGAAAATGTTATAAATTTTGAATTTTGAAATTAGTGGTGAAAGCTGAAGATGAATTATGAAAATCAATATAGAGACATTGAGCAATTATCTTAATAATGAAATTGTGCTATTCAAAAAGGAAAAAGGTATTAACTCTTAAAAAGGTATTGCTTTTCCACTAGCTTTTTGTCTTTTGTTAAAATGAAAATTCAACAATACCATACTTTTTAAACTACTGTGTATTTCGGCTAAAGTTTGGTTAAAAACTGAAACTTGATATATAGAAATTATGTAAAATATTTGGATGTTGATTATGGCTCAATATTTATATTCTAACCAAATGAGTGAATTCAACTAAAAATTTTATTATTGGTGAGATTAATTTAAAATCATATAAAATTTTAATTACTCAAATTGATCCTAAGCTTGAATTTTATAGTTTATAGATATTAATTTTAGAATAAAATTTTGAGATTTTTATTTTAAATTGTTATTCCTATACTCATATATTTAGTTCAATATTGTTATTATTGTGAAAAATTTGGATCCATATCAATTTTTTTCAAATTTCAACTTATATAAAATATCCAAAATTAATGACAAACTCTTTACCAAGCATTTTTTTTGTTCAATATAGAGTTCACATTTTAGTTTAATGGATTACAAATAAAGTTCAATAATACTTGAAATTTATAAATTATAATTAAAGAATCAATACAATAAAAAAATTTATGTGAATAAGATTTGAACAAATTCAGTGATCAGAAAAAATGATGTATATATTGCCTATTGTTTTAAATACAAATTGAGAAACTCATTCATTATCAATCATAAGTAGGTTTTTTAATATTATAAACAATGAAATGATAAATAAAAATAGCGGAAAAATTAGGAAGTGAAAAAGAGATGTTGGGATAATTTATTCGTGGTCTTTGAAATTAATCTAAAGTCTCTTCCTCGGGAGGCACTATGCCATCCCTGAAATTCAACTGCACCGTAATATAGTTGGGGAAAACGGGGTCAGTCACACTGAGTTGGTCTCTAGTCTCAACGAGGCTGGAGAGGGGTTCAGTAAGGTTCTTACGTGTACTCTTTTCGAGGAAAGGAGGCTGCACCATATACAAGGTCTTCGAAGCGGTACGAACTGATGGATTCTTGGCTTGGAAGCGGGGATCGCGCTTGAAGTGGAGTAAAAGTTGAGCGAGGGTCCAGTCTGGAGAGACATCAACTTGGATGGTTTGGTTGCTGCAGACGAAACAGTCTTCGGAGCGTTCCATTTTGATAATGTCACTAGAGATGGATTTGACTCCATTGTAAGTGGCGTAATTGTCCATGGCCGGGTTGGTCATCGTTAGGACTTTAAACGCTTCGTTGCAGCAGTTGGCCGCGATGATTGCATTAGTGGATGCGATAGCCGGGATGATGTTCTTGACAACTCCTTGAGTCAAAGAGAGTGTTACACCTTCAATACTGTGCTTGTCGGCGCGAGCCTTAGCATGCTCATAGAGCCATTGAATATGGTCCCAATTGTCGCCGTCTAATTTCTCGTCGGGTCGCTGTTCAGGCCAAAGGATGAGAGATGCCCACTCAATACAGTGCTCAGGGAGACGTGGTGTATTTGCAAGGGTGCAGAGTGGAAATTTGGTCTTGGGAGGGAACAGATCCAAAGTACATTCAAAGCAAACGGTAGCACCTGGCACCATCACACGAGTCTGACCTTTTAAGCCCTCGGTACCTCCATCGATAAAGTATTTGAGCTGGGGAGGATCTTCCTGACTCATTTCGAATAATTTTTGATTAATCCAACGTCTGGTTTCAATATTGTCCAAACCACTGATAATGAGTTGGAATTGACTGTAAAATTCGTCCGATTGATCTTGAATTTTGCCAACAATACTAAACCAAAATTAATACGAATTCATTACATATCAACATTATACTTACGCTTCAATCTTGCATCCCTTCACCCTATTCATCACGAACTCGGCAGCCACTTCAGCCTTATACTTGCCTACATCTTTCACCCTACAAATATTAGCTTCAATTCAACAAATAAACAAATAGAATACTTACCTAAATAAAAATTGTCTATTCAAATTACTAATATCGATGGTATCCAGATCAATCACCGTAATATCCTTACAACCCATCAATACGAGGTTCTTTAAGATTTCACATCCCAAACCGCCTGCTCCGAGCACGAGGATTTTGCAGGAGTTAAGCATTTCTTCGAACTAGAGTGAAAGTTAGTAAATAAAGATATGTGTATTAAAGATAATTACAGGAGGTCCCATAGTTTCAGGGTTAGCAAAAGGCGTAGGATTTTTTAATAGTGGACTTAAATTTGGATGATTCATTAAAGTATTTAATAAATAATTAATTTTTTTGGATTGATTATTAATTGAATGACGTTTTTTTTACTAAGTGACGCACCTTTATCAAAATTATAATAATGAAGTATTTATTAAAATTATGGGATTTACAGTTTCTGAATTAAAACATTTTTTGAATTTAGAGAATATAATCAACCTAATTTTAAATATTTTTTTATTATAACAATCGAAAAATATAAAGCATTAATATCAAAGAATAAATCGATATTTTTAATTGTGAAATAATGATATTATTATATAATACAAAATTTCAACTTATTCCCACTATTAAATTCATTAATTTAAAAAAAATCTTAAAACTTTCAATAACTTTGCTGCTCTCCATATTTAAAACATCAAACCAAACAATAATTTATAATAGTTCACTAAAAAACAATATTGTATTAAGGTTGAACACTTCCCACAGAACTTGAGTTAGCATTTTTCACAATTATTAACTTGGTCAGCTATACCACAAAATTCACAGCTTTCAACATTATTTAATCTAGTTTCTTTCCAGTGAATATTTGAGAGTAACTCAGCACTACAAAGTTAGTCAAAGCGTAAAGTATGAAGAGTGAATATTACCATTAGGTTGGTTTAATTTCATATTTAAATGAGTCTTCAACATTTTAGAAATTTGAATCTTCAATTTCTAAACTACTATTTTGAGAAGTTAATAACATTTATATTTGATAATTTTTTTTCAAATGGTTGAAAAGGTAGTTAAACGGATTAAAATTATTAAAAATTTATTGTATTTAAAGGATTGAGAAGTTGAAGATAAGTTGATTTAATAAAATAGAGACTATTTCATGGAAGATAGTTGGCTCAGGATAATTAAACCGAGTGGGTTTCATCCAATCGACATAAGATATTACTTAAATTGAGGCCTAATCAAATACAAAGGTTAATTTGATATAGATTTGATTAGTAAGGATGTCACCAGATGATTAGTTTAATCTCGTAGTTGAACAATCCAACCAATCAAATTAATAATTATCTCAAATCAAATAATTTATCGAACACCAAAAAAATAGTAATTATTAGCTCCAAAATAACTATAAATTATAACAAATATTTATTATGGCAACCTTAATAAAATAATAGTGTGTGAAGAATTGGTTGAATTAATAATCGAATTCATCTTGAATTTTGTGTAAATATCTATAAAAAATCAAAATATAAGTTTAAAAATTTGATTATGTAAATAATGATCAAAAATTACCTCTTATAAATACTCATCACCTTAGCTACAAAGGCTTCAAGATGGAAGATTGCTTTAGATCCTATGGTTAATCGATATTCCTATATTAAATTAGTATTTAAATTTATAGCTATTGGTGATAGGTTACATATTCAGCCGCGAATTTCACAATTTCATTCTTGATATCGTCTTCTACCATATTGATCAGATTAAGAGTGATCATCTAAATTCTGTTAATAGCGTATCATAATGTGTTGAACTGAAATTACTTTGATAATGGTTTTGGGGGGAATGCACTTGGAGATGAGTTCATAAAGCTGATTGCGAATTTCAAGGAGTCTATTTGGAGATTAGTGATGGATTGATAGAGTGTGAATAAATATACTTTTTGGGAGTTTGTTCCCTAGTGATTTGAGAACATATGTGGAAGATCATCTTCTCCCAGTCTGGAACAGGTACTGCGGTGGTGGGCAATAGACTTTGACTATAAATAGATTAATATATTAATATGGATAGAAATATAATAATAATAATAATAATAATAATAATACTTTTGAGATACAATAGCTTGTAACACCAACAAAGCCTTCCTCAAATCCCTATCACTTTGCCCTACGATCTTTTCACTCAACTCCCCAGGTAAATCGAACCCTTCCGCGGATGCAACATCGCGCAAGACGACATGAATCTCATCAGGCTGAGCTCTAGGCACGCGCACCATAAAGCATCTAGATTTGATGGGACTTATCAAATTGTTGACAGAATCCCCGACTAAGATCAATCTTAAATTAGTCATGTACTTTTCCATTGTGCGTCTCAACGCCTGTTGCGCCTCTTTAGACAGTTGGTCCGCTTGGTTAATCACGATAACTACATATGGTTAGTTGTGAATACAGTATGATTATATTAATTTACTTTTGAACTTTGTGGGAGCGTTAATATCCACATTAGCAGATTGAGCAATTTCTTTAATTAAACTTTGAATAACGAATTTATCGTGAATGCCCAAATCACTACCTTAAAGTGAGTAAAGCATTAAACATTATAAAATGCTAATTACCTTGGATTCATTTCCAAATGATACTGACTCGAAATCACATCGATTTCTAATTTACGATTGCTAGGAGTAACGAAACTACGACTTTCAATTTTTATCTAATTATCATAACAATTTAATACCATATCCCAAAACCATTAAAATGAATTACCTTTTCAATAGCATCACCATAAATGCTTTTCAACAACGTGTGTACTCTCGTCGACTTGCCAGCTCCGCTAGGTCCGAAGAATATCAGGTGAGGTAAATCTTTACTCCTTGCCTAAATTCGGACATTAGTTCCAAATCAGCTTTCAATAATAATGAGTTACCAATTTTTCCAACTGTTCATTCAACTTCAAATGAAAGCTTAATTCCCTCAAATTTTTAGGTCTGTATTTGTCAACCCAAAGCTGTACCATTTTTTCAATTCTTTGTGGGAGTGACGCGAATCGGAATTTGGTAATTATTTGGGCGAATAAATTTTACTTGAATTATGGGATTTTCTTAGTAATGTGAATTAATATTTTTAGTTAAGGATAATCAATATAATTTTGCCAAAGTTTAAATCTCTATCGTCATTGGATATATATTGTTTAAAATACAAGAGGATAACAAGATATTATTGTATTAAGATTAATTAAATATTGTTATTCTCGTATGTTTTTATATGTTGTTTTTTTGATGAAAATGGTATTTTGTTATTTTATCATTAATCTGTAAAATAATGATAATATGTTCAATTTCATCGAATACTTGATTTAAAATATAATAATATTATTACTGAAATAAAAATAAATTTCAATGAAAATAAAAAATAATTTTAAAGTTATTTTTTAATTGAAAGTAAAATTTTTATATAATAGCTGAACTATTAAACACAAGTTAAGTTTTACGATATTATATTAACAATACAAATAATAAAGCTTTTTATTTCATATAATTAAATTCAAATATAGTATATGAATATATAATAATTCCTTACAAAACTAGATCGTAATATAGCTTATCTCTCATAAAGTTATTTTAATTGAATATAATTATATAATTTTCATATTATAGCAGTTAATATAACATTACTTTAATATTTTATTATTATTTTTATTATTGTTAGAGCAATAATAAAATATATAATAATTAAGAGAATAAGGCTTTATGGTATTTCATATATAATTTAAATGAATAATCAAAACATATTCTATATTATATTATATGTCAAATAATACCAAGTTTTCAAATCAAACAACATTAAATAATATATTTAATTTTTATATTTCAACAATTATATTAAACTATTTGATAAGATTTTATCGATTATAAAAGTATACGTATTAAATGAATTTAAAAATAAAATTTTGATTAGTAAAAATTTTAGTATATTATAATAAAGCCAACGTTTACTTATATTATTTTTAAACTAAAATATTATTTAAATCAATTTTAAAAGAGTTTTATTAAATTGATATAATATTTATGTAATCATTAATCAAACTATAACATATATTATCAAAGATCATAAAATCATATAATAATATGTTAATTATTTATATTAATTATTTAATCATTAATATAATTACACAAAAACTTAAAATGATTTTCATTTAATAATTAATTAGCAAAATGATCATTTTTACATTTGTTTTATAATTATAAAGACATAAATTTTGGAATATCAACTAATAATTGATGTTTTGTTCCTTATAATTAAATTCATTAAAATAACTTCCAAAACAAATACTTCAATTAAACATCAATATATTATATAATTTAAATATAATTTGAACATGACATTAATCAAATATGAAAAAGCATTATTATTAAAACACGCTGATGTTTAAAAAGGACTCCAGGAATGATTATATAATATATTTTGTAATTTTAATTAAGATTTCCAAATAACTCATAAAGGATTAAATATGATTTAAAATAGTTTTATATTATCATATTTTTAAAATATATTCCTTACTTAATTATCATTAATTAAAATTTTAATAATTTAATTTTTTGAAAAATAGAAAATATTTTTTTAATAAAATTATTTAATTTATCAATTTGAAATTAAAATCATATATACATAATTTAATCTTAATATATTAATTATATCATCTTTTTGAAATTATATATTGAAAAGGGTAACAGATTTTATAAAAATTTCTTAATTTCATCAAAATAATAGCCTTAACTATAAACTAATACACTTAATATAATAACTATTATTAAAATTGGTATTCTTCTATATAAAATTAATCTTCCAATAAAGTAAGTTTTAAGTGAAAAATAATATATTGTATATTAGAAATATTAAAAATTTTTAAATTATATAAATAATGATGAATAGCTTCTTGATATAAAACTTTTCATTAATTTATTGTTATAATTACCTTTAAAGAATATATTATCGGTTTGATTTCAATAGGATATTATTATTATATATATATATTTTGAAATAGTTAAATTGATATTATTTTGATATATTGGAATAAGATTTATTATAAAACAATATAGGTGTTGAATATATTATTTTAATTTTTTAAATAGATTAATTAATGATTATATATTTTCTTAATAATTCATAATTATATCAAATAAATTAAAATGATTTTAATAGTAATATACTCAAAATATAATTATAAATTTATTTCTCTATATATTGTATTGATATATTTATTAAAAAATAATATTTTTTGAAATAATATATAAAACCTGAACAATTAATAATATTTATATATTGAAAGTCTAAATATAAAATAAAGAATCATATGAATATAGTTTTGATATAACATTTATTATGTATATTTAATTGTTAAATTTAGATTTCCAAACTATATATTTAATAATTCTATAAAAGATTTTGCTAAAAATCAAAATATGTTATATAAATTAATAATATATTGAAATTTGAAAAAATGGCATTATATCACCCTAATTAAAATTCAAATGATTTAATTTCAAAGATTTTGGTATTTGACCACAACATTAACATTATTGATCAAGTTTATTAGAAAATTATTTCATTGTTCAATTAAAAAAATTTACAAATAATAGGCCTTATCTATAATGTGTAGATATATATTGAAGAGATTAAAGCCAATGAAAACGCGTAATGACTTTATAATAAATATAAAAATTATAATTTTAAAATTCAATTCGATTATCAATTGATATGAAATGGTGGGACTGTTTGATTGAACTATTGTTAATTTAAAAAATATATATATCAATTTTATATTATTAGAAGTTGATTTTAAAGATGATGATAATATTTTGATATCTTAATATTATAATTGAGACTGACTCAACAGGAATTAGTAAATTGGGGATGTTAATAATAAATTAATAAAGCGACTAAAATTGAAAATTAGTTGAAATAAGTGAATTTATATTGATATAAAAAAGTTTTGAATAAAGTTATTATTACTGGATAATATGGAATTATGCAAATTCCTCAGATAGATTAATATCAGAGAAACAAGATTATTGCTAAAATAATTAACAATTTATTATACTACAATTAATCTCAAAATTACATCAAATTAAACAATAATTCCAAGATTACATATACAGAGGGATCGCACGTATTAAAATTAGACTAATTTGGGACGATTGGTCTCGTATAAACTAGTAAACCATGGTAAATCCTCCTCCTCACCATTTTCCACATCCTCGAGTCTATTAACGGGTGGTGAGCTCCTCATCATTTGAGATCCCTGTTGATTAAAATTGCCAAATATTTGAGATTTTTCATTATTAATAGCATGGCGATTGTCTTGTAATTGGTAATGTTGGTCACTCTGATTATTGGACAATTGGTCAACTGTAAATACTGTAGACTTAAACAAAGTGTAAATGGTAGTCATTAAACGTTCCGAGGTTCTCATGGATGTATTGATTTTTGGAATTAATTCACTGTTGATATTGGTTAATTTTGTATTAATCTAATTTAAAATTAATTTTGATATAGTAAATTAACATAAAATTTACCTGTTGTAATGAATTAACGATTTCGGAATACTGTTTAAGTGCTTGGTACCGCAATTCATAAACTAATTGAGTCTGACTATGTTTCGGGGTTTGGGTATTACGATTAGAACTACTTGACATCGTCAGCAATTGTTAATGAATTGTAATTTTAATAATTATTTGGATTTGGAACTGAATCGGATTACAGGATTTATTACTTGAATTGAGATTGAAAAACAAATTATGGGATTATTTTACTCAATATTGTAATTTCATCATTCTATTTATATTAATTCATACTGTCCAAATGAATAGTATTAGCTATTTTTTTCAATGAGTAATTAAAATATAATTGATTTGAATGATTTTTATGATTTACTAAAATCCTACTACAATTTCAATTAAAATTATTCTTACTTTTTTACAATGATCAAACCCTTTAAAAACTAGTCCAATACACCATTATTCATTTACTTTGATTAACATTTCAATCTGATTTCAACAGGATTAAAATTGTTCAATAGATTAATATACAAAGAATTATAAAATTATATAAATTCAAAATTAAAACAAAATTGAAATAGATATAAACTATTTTAATTTATCAAGTGATATTTTAAAATTAATCCAATTTTCAATTATTTTCAATAAGTAACTTAATGAAACACTATGTATAAAATAGTTATCAATATTGAATTAATTTTATGTAAAGTATAACTTATCTAATTATATATTTTACTAAAACTTAAAAAAACTGAATAAATTTCAAAAATTGATTTATTAAAAATAGATATAATTTATTCAAATATAAGTTATAAATAATATAAATGGATTAATATGGTGAAAAATTTAAAAAATCAATTATCAATAGTGAATTTTTATTAAATATTATTAGTCAAAAAAAAAGAATTTCAAAAGGTATTTATAATTAAAAAATTATATAATTTTTTTTAATTTAAATTATTTTCAATTGTAATTTTGAAATAAATTGAAATTGAATAAGTTAATAATTAATTTAATTCATAGTATTTAAAATAATTAAATTAAATATAGTACAGAGCATTAAATAGATGTTTGGTCATATATATCTAAATTGAAAATTATAATTCAAATTTGAAGCAAATATAGCTTGATTCAATTTGAAAAATCTATTTATTAAAACATTAAAAATCTATTGATATTGTTAAAATTCCCAAAGTTGTTTGGACCATTGACTACATTCTAATAATCCCTTAGGTTCAGCAGCTGTATCATCCTCAGAGGAATCCACGGTGAATAGAGTTTTGGGTGGATCGATTGCCAATGCTGGTGTCTTCTTAATAGGTTTTTTGAATTCAGAATCCATCATCTACAACCAGTTAGTACCAATATTACATTAAAAAAATCTGAAACTTACCGAATTATAAGTATGGTCCAAAAATTCCTCCAGTGGATAATTAGGTTTGTTCATCTTCTCACTAAAAACTTTAGCCAATGAACTAACTGTGGGGTGGTAATGATTGGTCAAAGTTTGAATCTCCCAAATTGATGATTGTAATGCTTCAGTCTTGCTTAAGTCAAGTTCGTCAAATTTGAATGGGTCCCCAGTGGCTTGGATGATATCTGAAGTACGGTGAATGAGACCGAGACAGCTTGGATGTGCCATCAAGAGATTATAAATCACTGGGATTACCATAACAATACCGGCGGGAGGTGCTAACAGTGTGAGACGGGACAGACGCTTGATGAAGGAAGCTACCAAGTATGATGACAAGTGTGTTGAGGATAAGAATAGTTCCATCATTCTAAAGAATCTAGATCTGTACTTAACATGCAAGAGATCCCAGTCCAAAAGTCTGTAAAGTTTGTCGTAAAATTGGGGATAGTCGACATGGTACTTGTGAATCAATTCAAATAGACCGTTCAAAGCTAATAAACTGATTACACCACCCTGGTCATAACTTACAGTTAAGAAATCGAGCATGAGTAAAGGTTGATTGATATTTGGTAAAATTTTCTTTTGAATAATTAGCAATGTACGTTTAAAAATTTCATCACTCAAAGGTTGCTTTAGAAAAGTGACCCAAGCGTCCGTAAATACTTTGCGATGACCTTTGAGTTCGAAACTGGGGTGATTCGACTCTGCATTGGGTAATGTCTCCTTCAATTGGGTTGGACTCACCCCCCAAAAGTTTTTAATTTCGGCATTCGAACTGGGGAACTGGCGAATCATACTCAAAATATCGAAACCCAATTTAACCATAGCATGACAATTTTCGTCATCCTCAATGTCAAAATCCTCCTTAAAAAATTTGAAAATGGAGTTATAAATATGGTATCGAGTATCATCGTAACCCAAACAAAATTTTTCAACTAAATGATTCACCAATTCTGGACTCAAATCCAACGAGGATTTGAACATCTGTTTGATAAGTTTGTAGTGAAGTGTAGTGGGGTAGTAATACTTTTTGAGATTGTTGGTACCAGCTATTGCTTGTTGTTTAATAATATTGAAGTAGCATTCGATTGCACCAACTTGTAGGGCGGGGTCTTCAGATCCTAACAATTGGAATAGTCGAGATTGGTAACTTTGGAAAATATCTTGAGTCCATTTGCTCAACTGAGTTTGTTCATAGCTGATCTCCTCAGTTACGAAGGAATCCTCTACTGTACTCAATACCAAATCACCAGTCTTCAACCAATTGCAAACGATACTTTGTATACTTTTAATACTTAGGTAGACAACTTCAGGATTCACATGCTAAAACCTAGTTAATAATAATAATATTAAAGAATTTTTCGCAATATTACTTTTGTATAATCTATTAATTTCAACAATTCATTCCAATTTTTTTTACTATCCAAAATACTCTTCTTAATCTTAGGAATATCATCCAGTAAATAACCATCAACTTTGGATTTACTCTTATTAGCCTAAATGAAAATTATTATGGAGAATAAAAATTGAAAAAAAAACTTGAGTTTACCACGCCTCCCAATGAGCTACGTTTGCGTTTTAGAGATTGTTTATCGGTTTCTGTCATATTAATTTTTATTATTTTTATTAAATTATATTATTTTTAGGAATTTCTATTCACAAATAATTTAAAAAATTGAAATCTAAAATTAAATTTTATTAATTTTAAATTTTCAAATTATGGGATTATTTTGTCCAATCATTTTTTGATTCTATATTAAATTCAAATTTAAAGAGATATGCCAATCAATTCAAAAAAGTATTCTTGTCATAATGAAAAATTACATAAGTTATTATTTAACTTAAAAGTTTAGAGTTAATAACATTGCATTTGTTCCAATATCTTCCCAATATTTAAAAGATTGAAAATGAAAATATTACTTTAAAACTCTTATTTTGTTAATCATCTAAATATTTTATTATCTCAAAATTGCATTTATATAATCAAGATATTTAAATATATAAATCACTATATATGATTATTATCATTTTCAATTTCTATTAATATATACCAATAATAAAATTGTATTTCCAATCAAATATTATTATCAGAATACTTGGAAATATTTACATAAATCATATTAATATATATGATAATAAAGGTTATGAAACATTATATAAACTCTAAATACAAACTGGAAAATGTCCTAATTTTTTATTTCCAAATTTTGTAATTGATTTTTTAATTTAGTTTTGTTAATTTTTAAAGCATCCAAAAAACCAAGAAATAATAATGATAATAATTTGTTTACTAAGCATTATGTTCTTGAAGTTTATTCTTGATTTTTAAACTCAATATATGTAATATGTATTTATTATCTAAAACAAAATAATTCTAATATTATTATATGTATTTGTTAACGCAATTGAATTGATATTTACCATATAAATCTAAACAAAACAGTTCAGAATGGAAAATTATTTACCCAATCGTTGGTACATATATGGTACCAAGGATCCTGGGCTGTGCTAAAATGAAAATCTGTCTCCTCCTTAAATATTTATAAATTTGATTGTATCCTGAATAATATATTTAATTGAACATCATCTTAAAATTAAAAAATCTGCTAATATATAAATTAGATAATTTTGAATTTCAAAATTAGTATCATTTTCATAATATTTATGATAAGTAATATAAATATACCATTTGATTTATATATACTAAAATTTATTTGTGGAATATCATTATTAGATTGAATTAATTTGACGAATCGGATAATATTGATTCACATAATACAAATGTTTAAAATAACTAAATATATATATATATATATATATATACTTTAATATATTTAATTTCAAATTTAAAAATGATTTTGCATATTTTATTATTTATTATCAAACTATATATAATATATACCGTTATCAAGAAATAAAATAAGATATGTGTTATAACTTTGAATCAATAAAATTAATAGGTAATAAAGATCCATTTTTTCATTCTTCCACTTGTAATAATTAAAATTCAAATAGAATTTAAAGATATAATTTTTTTGGATTTTAATAATATCAATGATTTCTGTAAAATAAATATCAAATAATAACTGAATAATTATAATATGGGAAGTTATATCTTATAAATAAATGATTACTAATGATAATATAATTTAAGAATATTTCATTAATGAGAATAATTTGTATATATAATAATTTAAAAATGTAATAATAGTTTTTCAATAAAATTTCAAAAAAATAAACCCAAATAAATAATGATTTAATTCGATAGATTTTAATAATTCTTGATTTTATAATAAAAATAGTTAAATATTATTGAATATAATTTTTTCAAATATTTTATAATTTTTGGCTATTATTAATATCTGACATTAAAAATTTAAAAATTTAAAAATTTGACAATAAATAATATATACAAGGTTATTTATGAAATATAATATTTATTATAATTAAATAAAAATATTTAAGCTTTGATATTTAATAATATTTTATATCAAATATTTTATAGGATAAAAATAAAATTGATTATCAAAATTAATTAATATATAACATATTATAGTATTTATATTAAATTTTCAAATCAAAATCAATAAAATTATTAATTTAAAGAATAATATTGATTAACTTTAATTATATCATTATATAATTCGATTATATTATTACTGAATATTTTATTTATATTGATATAACTATATATATAATATAGTTAAATATTTTCTTGTTTGAATTAAATATTAAAAAAAATTAATATGCAAAATATTATATTAAAAATAATGAAAAAATTTTTGATTAATATCTAATTTTTTATTTTGCTCAAATTAATATAACAATATAAAAAATTAAATACTTCATCTTATTATATATGAATATTATAGCAAA
>JNEM01013659.1:0-15631 GCA_000697335.1 Conidiobolus incongruus B7586
ATTATTTTTGGTTTATATCAGATCTTTTTTTCCATTAATTATTAACTTTAACATAACCATAAAAATATAAAATAATAATTCAGATTTAAAAAGTTTTTATTATATATCAAAAAAAATTTCTAATTTATATCATAAGTTGGAGTTCTATTTATTTGAATAAACTTGGTATTATTTTGTAATTTAAATAATGGGAATTTTTTGCAATTGATAAAAAATAAACATTTTAATATATAAAAAATAAAAATAGAAATATAATATAGAATTAATAATTTCCTTTATTTTTAATAACTTTTTGCTATATTTTTAGCTAAGATCTAATACCTAAGAAATAATTCTTTTTATTAAAAACTTAAATTTAATATTTTATAAACCAATTAAATTTTCCTATAAAAATTTTCTTTTTTACAAGCTAGTTTTTTAATTGCTTAAAGCAATTAAAATCACATAGGTTATAATCTAAAGAATATATTGTATATACACTAATCTACAAAAGTGAGTCATAAAATTAAAAATATATACATTTCTATTAATATCTTAATTAATTCTAATTTAAATAAACTTATATTAAACTATGTAATTAATATATATTTTTTATTTATAATATAATATATATAGTTAAATTTAATTAATTATTAATTGATATATTAATACTAAAAGTATATTTAAGATAAGTTATAAATTTGTGGGTTTTAGTATTGATAGAAAAATTAATATCTAATATATCTACCTTTTGCTTTTCTGACTTCTTTAAGTTTGTAGGGTATAAAATCAATTAGCTTTTTATATTAAGCAAAACTAATATTATTCTAAGCTTCTTGAATATAATCCTAAAGTTGATTTAAATTTTTTGCTAGGGGGAAAACTTTAATTGATTTTTTTAGTTGATCTTAAAAATATTTAATTTGGTTAAGATTAAAAGATTAAGGAAATTATTTCATAATAGTTATTTTATTATTTTTAAGCTATTTAATAGTAGAATTTATAATATAGTAAGGTATATTTTCTTGTTAGAAAATAATATTTGATTTTTTTAATCTATATCACTCAATAGTTTTTTTCAATTCATTGTTTAAAATACTTTAATATATCTCAGTATTAATTCCCTTATTAACCCTATAAAAATATCCTAGACTTAAAGATAATATATATCCCTAAACTATAATTAACCTATTGTTATATTTTTAGGTTATAATAACATAATAGTTATAAAGTAATTCTTTATCTTTTTTGAAATATCTAGCTTTTCTATTAAATTTATTAAATATATCTTTTTTTCATTAGATTAAATAACCTTACCCTAATTAATTTCAATTCAATTTTAGTGTTGACATTTAAACTCCTATCTATTTTTATAATAAGACTTCTTTAGTTATGGGTGTTTTTTCTTAAGATATAAGCAGTATCTATTCTAATATAAAATATATATAATAGTATTATTACTAACTAATATTCTTATATAATCTTGTAATTTTAGTTATATTGTTACAATAGTATTATACTTACCTATATTAATTAATCTATAAATATATTTTTTATTATATTTATCTATAATTTTAACACACTTAAATTTTAGTTTAAATGTTTTTTTAATATTGTTTTTAATAACCTTAACTATAATAGATTAGCTAACATTAGTAATTCTAACAATCTCATAAGTTGATTTATTTTTATTATAAAGTTAATTAATATATAAGTGAACTTTTTTAGAGAGAGATTTAAGCATTATAATATTAATTTTATAATATTAGCTTAATAGTTTTATAATATATATAATACAGCAAAAGAAAAAAATATATATATAAGTTTTGTTATTTATACCCTTTTAACTTATAAACCTATAAATTTATAACTCACCTTAGTTAAATTTTAAGTTTTAATATATTAACTAATAGCTGATATAATATAATCAAATATAGTTAGTTATAATCAATTAATATAGTTAATTTATATATTTTAATTTAAATTTATTTAATTAGGAATTATTTAAGATATAAGTAAATATTTAAGTAATTTTAATTTTATAATTTACTTTTGTAAGTTAGTATAGTAGTTCTTTCTAGTTATTTTTATTTTGAAAGTTTTTTATAACTTTAAATTTATATATTTTATAATTATTATGTAAAATTATAGGTTTTCTTAAATTATATTTTTAATTCTAATTAGAAATAGTTTTATTTAAAAAAGAAATATAAAATTTATTATTAATTGATTTTTTTTAAATACTAAATAAAAATAGCATATGCTATTATAATCTATTACAACAATTAATATTTACTTATTAATAAAATATTTATTTAAAAAAATTTGTGAAAGGGGTTGATTTAGCTTAATTTAACACTTTGATTTATATTTTAATAAAGGATTATATAAAAAAATCTAAGATTCATCAATTATAATAGTTTACTATAAAAGCTTTTGTTCCTAGTTATATTTTAGTAAGTTTTGTTTAACAATAGCTACTCTAACTTTTTTTAAACTTTAGTTAAATTATTAGGTACCTATTTTACATTTTTATTAATTAATTTTAATTTAAACTTTAATATATATAAAATACTTATTTAACTAATATTAAAATATCTTGATAGTTCTTTAGCTAAAATAAAAAGTACTTTTTAATATAATTTTTCATTTTATTAATAATTAGAAAAGTAATAATTAAAATTAATCTTTTAGATTTTAGTAGGTTTTAGGTAGTTTCTCTCTTAATTTTAAAGTAATTTACTTAGTAATAAATTTTTAATTTAGATAATACTTTATTACCAAAAGCTATTTGTAAATTTTAAATGATTTTAAAGGGTTTATGTTTAAGTTTTACTGATACTAAAATAAAAAACTTTTAATGGTTATTATTTAGTTTAAGCATGATTAATTTAAACAACTAATTTTAAAAAATTAATTTTTTAATCAGAAAAATTATTATATATATAATTCAAAACTATTTATTTTCCTATTTGTTTTGTATATATTTTTTTATTTGAAACTAATAATATATTTGAAAAATCAGAAATTAAAAAATTTCCCATTTTTTCAATTCCATGGTAATATTTACTAAAATTCAAATGATTTGGACAATAACATAATATTTCAATTATCAATAAGTATTAATTAATAACCTGTGATTAAATAAATAAACTGTTCTTTACATTAATAATAAAATATATCTTTTATATAATTTTGAAATAATTATTGTTTTTAACTTGAGAGCATTAATGGAAAATTAAAATGAGTATAGCTTCAAGGTGTGTTGAAAAGATTAATAGAAATTTTTAAGGGATTAAAATATAAAATAAACAATATGATGATAGATTTTTAAGATTAACTGTTATTGTTAAATTTATAGTTCAAGTATTTTATAATGATAATTATATATCGCAATTAAGAAATTAATATAAATTAACATTATGTTCATTTACTGTGAAAAACTTATTCCGTTTAGAAAATTAGTCAATTTATTGCTTACCTATTTTGTTTCAAAGCATCCTTTTTTAATATTATAATTATTGCACTTCCTCTCTTACCATCTACCTGTTAGCTCTGCTGACAAAATTTAAGAGTTTAGATTGAAAATTATTTTAAGTTTATAATTTTAACATTTGGACGATATGGAAAGATTTTCAGTTATAATTCAAATAAGCTATGAATTTGGATAATACAAAATTGAATATGACAACTTGTAATAATTTTAACTATTAAATAATATATAATTGCTACGTTTTAAATTTAGTAAAAGAAATTTGATTGATTAAAGGGATTTCAATTCATGATTTTTATGATTAAACTATGTGTTAATTAGTCTATTAGAATATATTTTAAAGATGAATGCACAGATTAATATTCTCATGAACTGTTATAATTGTCTGAATTAGTATTTACATCGGAGAGAGGAACATCAGATGGATTGATCTCATAACTGGGAGGCTCAAGTTCTATTCTGTAATCAGGAGGAGGATCATAAATTGGAAGAGGTTCAAGAAATTCGTTATTCATTTCAGTAGATCGATTTGTCTCAATATTATTGTCATATTCATTTGATATAGAATAAGTACGCTCTCCTCGATTTTTACATACCCAAATAATATAGGGAGTAATGATTCCAAAAGCAGCCACACCAATGATTATAAATAGAAAATTATTACTAGCAGCCATGAATAATTATATCTATTAAATTGCTATATTTTTTATATGGGAAAATTTACATAGTCAAAAATGTTTTTTATATAATATTGATAATGTCGCTCTATTTATATATTTCAAAAGTTGTATATCACGTGTCTATGGGAAATTTCTTTATAATTATTATACCCAATTAAATTTTTATTATATTTCGATTTAGATCTAAATTTGATATATTTTAAAATAGGGTTTAGAATTATGTTATTGGAATTCATTATTGTATCTATCAAAGAAATTCAATATCTGAATCAAAAATAAACATTCAACATAAAAATATTCTTTAAATACTACTTATAATGGTTTTTACCTAATTTGTACCACTTTGATATTGTAATAGATTAAGACTTTAACAAATATATTAATTATTAGTGTAAATTGATAAGATTATATTAATTGAATATTATGATAGTTTCTTATTCTAGTCGAATTATATCGCATTTTTATTTCATAAAAATACAATTTCGAAATATAGTTTTATTTCCATAAATAAGTTTTAATAAAATTAAAATTAAGGCCAATGTAATATAAATATTTGAGAATTTTAATACTAATTATGTCACTAAAAAATCAAATATATGAAATGATAATACAACCCATATTATTTCATTATTATTATCAATCATTTTGATATACATAATATTAAATTTTCAAAATTAAGAATGATCTATAATAACAATTTAATAATGAAATATAAAAAATGAAAATCTATAATATCTAAGAAGTTGATTTTATAATACAAAATAAGTATAAATTTGGATATTATGTTTAAATCAATAATAAATAATTCATAATGAATATTTTGAAAATGCCTATCAATGATTGATTATTGTTTCAAAATATACTTTAGTAAATATATAGGGTGATATTATGATATTTGATCTATTTTGTTTTATTAACTCGCAATTAAATAATTAAACAATCAAATAATTCTGAAATTGATGATTTACATATTATTATGATTCTGGCTTAATATAAAATTTATATCGAATTAGGCCCTGGATTTTTATATTTAATTAATTTATAGTATTATATAATAAAAAAGTTTTTTTTTAAATTTTAATAATTTGAGATAATTTTAGCAAATTTCATCAGCTACAATATTCCAGTTTCTATTCGAAATATAATATTATTAAAAGGTTGTAAAATGTTATGAGTAAATATAACATTAATATATATACCATACTCTATATATCTTTGATGAAAATTAACTATTATTTGTACTCGGTTTATTCGAATATGATTATATAGTAATTTAAGAATATTGAAAAAATGATTTAATTAATGAAATATAATATTGTAGATAAAATAGCAAAGAATGTTTTTGAATTATAACCAATTCATACAAATGAATTGAATTTATTCAAGATAAAATAAAATGAATATAAATGAATTACTGACTTTAATAAAATTTTAATTTTAATATATACATTCGCTAAAAAGTTCATATTAATTTCAATAATAATTATCAAAAATTTACATAATATATTTTTCATTTTATAAGCAAATATTAATTGTTTGTGATTTATGGAAGTAAGTTTAAGATACTCTGAAACTATTATATTCTGTTATCACACATCAGAAATGTTTACTGCATTGATCATAATCCTCTTTGTTAAAGTTAAATATTGATTATTTATATTGAATATAATAAAAATTGGAATGTTAGTTATTAAATTTATTAATTTGATTAATGATTTCAAAGGAAAATATGTCAAATTTTTTTAAAATTGATTTTTCAAACATATTGTTAGTTTTAAAAAAATAGATATATATAAAGTATATAGGAGAATTAATATCTTAAAACCATATACATTTATAGTTACTTTTGTGATAAATATTTTCTTAAAAAATCTAAGCTTATAATTATAAATAAATTTAATAATGATCATTGAAAAATTTTTATTTTATTATCTATAAAGCTCACTCTTAATCCTTTTAATATTATTTAAGATTTGTAAATTACTAATAACAATAATGTTTTATTAAAACTATAATATTTTATTATATTTATTATTTTAAAAATTAAAAGGATTATATATGATATTTATTTAAATTTAAAAGATTAATTTTTATAATTACTTTTTTACCAATTAATAAAATAAAAAATAATATATTAAAAGATATTTATTTTAAATAAAAAACTATCTAAGTAATTAAATATTAGCTCAATATTTATAATATATATTAAAACTTAAATTGAAATTAATTTACAAATATTTGAATATATAATAAATAAATTAAAAAAATTAAAAAAAGATTCAACTAATTATAATGAACTAAATTTATTTAAATATATCAAAAACAAAAGTTTTTATATAAAATTATTATATTAAATATATTTTGAGTTATTTTAATATCAAGTTTATTTAAAATTAGAAAAAATTATATTAAGCTAAAAAACTTCTTTATAAATTCTAATAAAAATAAACTTTAAATATTAGGAAATATTACTCTTTATAAAAAGTTATAATAATATATTGTTTTTTAATATAATTTATATAAAAAATTTATTAATAATTAATCTTATATCATTTATTGAAATGAAATAACTTTTAATTAATATTTTTATCTTATAATATTTATATTTAATATCCTATACAAAATTAAAAATTATAAATACTTTTTGTAAAAAAATTAACAAAAATTACGATATTTTATTATATATATTAAATTACAACCTATATAATTATTATTGTTTGAAATAATTAAAAATATATTTCTAGGGAAAAAATTCCTGTAAATAAATTAAAGTATAAATTATTATTTGTTGATTTCTGATAAATAATCAATATTTAATAATTAGAAGGGTACTAAAAATATAATAATAATTTATTAATTATTAAAAAAAATTAATTTTATATTATATTTTTATTTTTATATTTATTTTTATATTTATTAAATTAAATGTTTTTAAATTTAAATTTTAAGATTTTATTATTATTTTATTTCTATATGAATATGATAAATATAATAATAATTGGTTAATATCAGGTAAGAATTATAATTAAAAATCAATATAATAATCTCATTAAATACTTTGTAAAGATAATGATAAACTTTTTTATTTATTGTAGAAAAAATATATTATTTAAGCATTTTTAATTATTAAACATGATTAATTGAATATTTTAAAGATATTTAGTATAATAACTATAAATATAACAGGAAATAAACTTTTAGAGCTTAAATATGGAATCACCAATGGTAAACAATAGATTACCTCAAAGTTAAGGGAAATTAAAGGGTTTCACCAGATTAGGTGAAAATAACTTATTGCAAATTAGATTCTTCAAATAAAGTAAATATCTCTTACTTGTTATAACTCAATACAATTTTAAGTATTATGAGAAAAATTTAGAGACTAGATAATTTTGAAAATAAAGATAAAAAGATGTATTTATTAGTTTGATTATGATAACCTTATATTTGTTTTAATTATAGATATTGGTGAATGATAATGCCCTATAAGGAGAAAATGATGAGTTTAATCAGTTCATGAAATGAGGCACTTCCAATATGACTTCTTGTATCAGTGTGATAACTAGAGTTTCTTGAGTGATAAACATAATTATTTCCCATCATGTATATGATAATATATCAGTTGGTATTAGGTTAAAAGTTTATATTAGGTTACCACATATACCTACTTTTATGAAAAAATTTTCATTTTTTCTGAATAGCGAATCACATTATATATATCAGAAGGTTCACCAAGTTCATGATTTGAATTATATTCAGAATAATATTTTATTCCAAAATATATTAAATAAAATTAATCAATTATTTGATGTTACATTATAAATTTTATTATTTTAGATATATAATAATTTGATATTAATAATAAGTATTAATATTTTGAAATCAATTCCGATTTTTTTTGAATAATTCATATAACCAACTTGAAAAGATAAATGAAATAAAACTGAATCTAATGGGTCATATAATTATGCAATAATATATAATCTATACAATATCTAATTAATAACTATTTGCAATACTAGTATATTTAACATTATTATGTTAAGCGATTATGATATTCACAATTTGTTCAGATAACTTGATTAATATAATCAATATTTGAGATCTTTAAAAGGTTAGTTAAATTATATATCTAGAAATATGCTAAGGAAGCATTTTGAGTCTAATATCTAATAATATAAAATAACTTGAACACTATATGATAATAATACCGAAATAAATAACCAATAATAAATGGATATTAAACTAACATACTTTTAGTTATAATAACCAATATGCTTTTTTGTTCATTTTCATTCTCAGTATTTATTTTTTAAAATCATGATCAATTGTTTTATTCAATATAAATAATGAACTATTTTATAATTCATACTCTCGTATAAAACACTAAAAAGGGTTAATATAATCTAAAATCAATTATTCGTTAATTTGAAGAACAAGAACTATTGTCATATGAGATAATTCTATGGTGGTATGCTCATTTTGCACAAAGCAAATTCCTACATGGTACTGGGGTGGTGAAAGATATAGTGGGAGTGGGCCAAGGAACTTTCAATTATAATTATTAGAAACACTTTGCATAATTTAAATATCAGCGGGATTTCTTTGATTTTTTCAATTTGAATAAGCAATTAGACCAATGATTATAGTAAATGTCACTGACACTATTATGATGATAAACTCTATTACGGTAGAAGGCTCCTTTGATAATTGTACTATAAAATTCTAAGTAAATAATTAATATGATTAACAAATTATGAATATATTGAGTATATTTGAAATTTCGAAGGAATTTTTTAAGATATATGTATAAATTTTGACGAATCAGGTGTTCATCAGATTCAGTATACCTATTGATTTTGCTATTAAAATGTTCGTGTTTCAAAAATTTTATACAATACTCTAAATATAAAGTAAATTATTATTCAATATTCTGTAAAATAAGTTGTATACTCAAATGTTTACAATTAATTTATATTTTATATTCTTGATTTGATTTAAAATTTTTTGGATATTTTACTTAGTGGGGTATGAACTATTTTGTTATTTCTTGTTTCTCTATATTAAATTCACTGATATGCCGTTTACAAATCAGAACAGAAAATCTGCAGTTTAGAACTTAGCCAATTTATTGAAATATCAACTTAAAAGATTGCATATTTCTCGGTGCTATATATTAAATTTTTACTCTGAATCAACTGAAATGCTTTAATGAGTGCTAAATTATCAATTCCATGTAAATTGTATTACTATCATCTAAACTTTAACAATATAATTATTATAATATCAAACAATAATCAAATAACTTTCATAAATTTATATATTAAAATATGTATCATTAACTGGTTAACTAGTTTCAAAACTTTGAATTTTAAATTGTAGAAAAATCACATTAAATTCAAATTGGATTTTTATTAAATTTATAATCTCAATAAAGTAATTTTGAAGAGATAATAAATTAAAATAATTTCGCAATGTCATAGACCCTAAATAAAATATTAATAACTAGAAAAGATGATTGATAATATAGAATATAAAAAATCTAGTATATCCCGAAATATCTCTATATTTTATAAAGTTTTGACATATAATATTTTTTGAGCTTGAAATTTATATATATTTGGTTAAATCATATCCATTATAAACTATTATAGAATGATTTAATATCAATATCATTCAGAGTTCTTTACTTTTGAGGCTTACTTCACAAGTTATGATACCATTATTACAATCTATTTCTATGTATATTCCATAATAAATATCGCTCGTAATAGTCCAAATCCATATAACGATAATTAGATCAAGATCAATGAAAAGGATAGTCTATGAATTAATATAAATGGTAGTATTTGGTTCATTATTAACTGCTATATTATTTGGAGTAGGCTGATATTGAGGAGGGCCGCAATCCAAAGGGTAATCAGGAGGTGAATTATAAACTGCGAAAGGCTCAGCATGCGCACCACCGACATAAATTTGTGAGTTGATGAGATTTCAATTGGGAAAAATTATTCATATGGCGTTTAATACTTTTTATTGTCCATATCATAAAGGTATCATAACTATTATAAATTCTACCCTGATTGATAAAATTTTAATAAGTGCCCAAATACACATATTCGAAGATCTTTTAAATATTAAAAATTGTTGTGATATTTAAATTAATTATATAATACTAACTTGAAAAAAATATTTATATTGAGCTAAATGAAATTATGAGACTTCTGTATTATTTGATTGCTTTTCATTTTATAATAATATTACAAGTCTGCTGAAATATTATCTTGCAATAAGGATCAAGCAGATTCGATAAGACGGGCCAAAAGTGATTTATGAGATAATTTAAAGGGTTATATTAAAATACCAAGATGTAGAACTTCGCCCTGATCGAGATGATCCCCAAACAAATTTGTGCTCAGTGGTGATTTTATAGTGCAATCAGTTCTTATGACAATGTTCTCATTCACTAATTGTAGTTGTCTGGAATTCCACATAATATAAGGATTTTGAATGGTACTTGTGTGTAGATTATATTCCGAATAATGACGGATGGTTTAAGTTGAATGGCGAACGGACCTCCCGATCAGCGATGCTATATTTTCTTTTCATTTTTCATATTACAGCAAAATTTGATGGCATGAGAATTTCATTAAATGTATCGTAAATTTGATTCAATAAGTTGACACTATAATAAAACTATTCCATGACTCAACTATATATTTTATAAAATAAATTCTGATACAAATACTTTTTTATCAATTTTGCAACTCAAATTTTCAATCTCCTCAAATATCACGACATTATATTCTTTAGTAACAAGTTTCAATAGCGATTTTAAACAATACTTAATCAATTTGATTATTAGCTTGTTAAAGTCACGAAGTTATTTTTAAATATATGATTATAGCTAAAAGCAGGGTTAGAATTTTTAAGAAACTTTTCAATTCTTACATAAGACTGTTTATATTTAACTAAAGAATCAAAGTTTTATTATCCAAGATATCAATGACAGCTTTTCGCAAAATATACGTTAATTTTTATGTAATTTTTCGGGATATATTTATGAGTAATCTGTTTTTGATAATATGATCAAAGATTATAATTATGAAGTCAGAATAATAAAATTTAACTTGAATAAACTTAAAAGCCAAAGTTATACTCAAAGGTAAAATGAACATTCCCAAATCAAGTTAATATCCTTTTCATATTACCAGTGTATATCAAATTATAAATATATAATACAAATTAAGAATTGAAATTATTTCCATATTATTGATATTATCCAAACAATTCATATGAACTTTTCAAGCAAACTTTATAATTTTAGTTTTTAAAGCTTTGAATAATTTCAAGCAAAAATTAACTTTAATTTTTCAGATTTAATCATTCTAAATATATATTTCAAACATTTTAGGCTATAAAATATATGTTTTTAAATAGTATATATCACACTGTATAAATTTGGATACTACTCGAAAAATTTTCTATAGGAAAACTAAGATTAAGGAATTTCTCATATATACTTTATATTTATTGTGAATAATTTAAACTTCATGATATATAATCGATTGATTAACTCCTTGTAATACAACACAAAATTGCAATCAGATATTAAATAAAAAGGATTGTGATTCATTTATGATTAAACTTGAGATGGAAATAAAATACGGGAAATCAAAAATTAACATCTTACAAATTAATTTTGTTTTTTAAATAAGAAGATCATTGAATGCATTTTGTTATTTATCTAACCGATATATTATACATAAATTATATATTATATCAAATTAAGCATTTTACAATTATCTTCATTTATATCACTCACACTTTTTAAATTATAATTTCAATTGAATTAAATATGCGTGTTAAGTTGAATTGTTGTAAAAAATTGAAAATTCAAACATATTAAAATATACTCCTTTAAGCAAAGCTAGCTTTTATAATATAGTGAAATTTTCATTAAGGACTAGTGTATTTCGCTACTATTAGTTGTTTTCAATATATATACTAAGATTTGTAAGGAATAAAATGAATCACTCTGACAACCTCAATTGTAAAAATGTAATGTCTGGCTGATCATTCGCAATTGCCACAAAATTTAGACTTTATTATAAAAAACCAATAATATCTCGCTTAATACATTAGATTTTCAATATTTGGGTTTATCTTTGAATTTTTATATTCAAAGTTTATAATATATTACATCATCATAACTTTACGTTTTTAAAACATATTCTTCATTGATCATATAGTTTTTATTAATTTTTTTTCTAGACCTAATAAAATGAACTAAAATTTCCAAATTTTAAAATCTGAGGTTGGATTTAACAATTAGATTAAAGATTAAAAAGAATTTTTTAAACATGAAAATTTATTGAATATGATATACATGATCATATTATGGAATATAGTCTATTAAAAAGTTTATTATTAAGGTTGATCTTTTTGACTAAATAATTTAAATTATTAAAATCAGGTATTAAAATAATTTCTAAATTTTTATTTATTTGGAAGTGAGTAGAAAAAACTTAATATTGATATAAAATTGATCTTCAAAATAGGTATTAAACATTAATAACACATTGTGATAATCATTCACTCCAAATGCTGATATTTACTGTGGTATTGGGCTATCAATTCGAATAGTTATTAGTATAAAAAATATTAAATCAAATATGATGGTAAATAGAGTAAACTTTGAAAAAAATATAATTGAAACTATATCCAATATATATATTCATTATTTTGTATTTAACTTTGGTTTAATTTTTATTATAAAAGATAATAAAAACTGCTTTATATTAAAAGTCAAACTTAAATATGATTCAATTATGATGGATTTGATAGTCGTCTATAAATTTAATTGACCTAATAAAATTTAATAGCATAAAAATTTGCAAAAATTACTGAGGTTAATGTATCTATAATTATGCATTAGGATCATTCATTGATTCTGTATGATTATGTTAATTGCTAAATCTATAGTCAAAATAAGTTTGAATAATTTCTATAATCCCTAGTGTCCAATATTTATTAAGTATTGAAAAAAAGTTAGTAAGATATTAAGTCGATCATTATTTTAGAATTTAGTGCATTAAAATTTTAAGTTTGATTACATTTACATTGATTAAAATCACGATCTGAAATATTATTAAAAAGTTGAATTTAAAATAATGAAAATATTCAGCTTATTCAATATCTCTATAGCTCAATATATCCTATAAAATATTAAACTAATATATTTAGGAATCATATTATATATCAATTATTTAAAATTGAAATGATCGGACTATAAAATATAATATGAAAAGAAACAGATACTCACCTGATGACTAATTTAAGAGAGAAATGATGCTATTAAACAAATCCCATTATTTTGATATAATATTAGCAAATTGCATGCATAAAATTTGCTAATTCATTTCTAAATTATGCATTATCATTATTAATTGTCATTTGTTTCAAATTATTTTATTTTTAACATTAATTAAAAAAATTAATAATGATATCAATTACAATTTAAAATATATAAATAGTACAAAGGATTATCAATATTCAGCATTAACTTGAAATAGTTGAATATATTATCGAGAATCATAATGAAATTGGTTATTGTTTCTGCTCTATTGGCTTCTTTGGCTGCTTTCCCTGCTCCTGAAGGAGAAACTCCTCAGCCTCCTATTTCACAACCACCTAATGCACAGCAACCACCAGCTGAAGGTGGCAAAGATCCTGCCAATCGATTTTATGGATATCCCCCCTATTGGGGATACGGATACCCCTATTACTATTACGGCTATCCTTACTACGGTTACCCATGGTGGCCCTATTGGAGAGGTGATGCCAAGGGTGGCCAAACTCCTCCTTCCAATGTCCAAAGTCCTCCTCCCAATGTCCAAAGTCCTCCTCCCAATGTGCAAATTCCTGCACCTGATGCCCAAAGTCAAGCTTTAACAAATGTTGGCGCTGTTCCACCTCAAGCTATTCCTAAATTTTAATGATTTGCAGCTCATCCAAACTTAACTACTCCTCAATTAACAATGTACTAAATTTAAACAATAAATCATTATAAACCTTAAACTGACTGATAAAATTGTTATTCTATATTATTATATCTATAACAATTATATTCAAAATCAAACTTTAAACATTATTCATAAAGTCAATACCAGAACGCTTACACAAATGTAGAATTTGATAATGATAATTAAGTTAAATAACCTGTAAAAACAATTGATATAATTACTTGGATAACTAATAATTACCAAAGGATCAATATTTAAAAGCTTGAATTTATTTATACTTTGTTATAGGTATTTTTGAATCAGATATCTTTAAAAGGAAAAATATAAAAATTTAATTTAAGTTGATATATTTTACTTTATTAGAATAATATTATATTATTATTTATACCAATAGCTTAAAATTAATCTAATATTATTTTCAATTATTCTATTATTAAACTATAATTATAATATTTATTATTTTATAAAAAAATCAAATATTGAGATTATTATATAATGAAATTTTAAAAAAATATATTGATGATTTTGGATAATATTAGGTATATTCTATAATATTTAATATATTAGATATTTTAAATATTGATTAATATATAAAACTTTATATTATCAAAATAATATATTATTATTTACAAATATTTAATTATATTTTTGAATTATATTTTATAATATTCATTCAATATATTAAAATTTATTAAATTTAAAGACTTTTATCATATATCTATATTTAATATTATTATATTTTAACTATTTAATATTTAGATAAATTCCAATTAATTAATATTGGAATTAATTTATTATAAATTTTATTAATTATAATTCAAGTATATTTAAATAATAAAAATCTATCAAAGCTTAATAAATATGAGTTAATTATAATTTAGATAATTATATATAATATCTTTTAAATATATTTATAATATGAAAAATCATAATCACCATTAAAATTAAGTAATTAAAATCTATTTTGTTTCCTAATATCAAATCCCAAACCTTTTTAATAAAAGGATAACAAAAATAAAAAAATTTATTTTATCAGATATAATTAGATTAGGAGCGAGGGAAAAGAATATTATCTTTTTTATTCTTGTTAGATATAGACTTGCTAAACAGCTATTCCTATATTATAATTATTTTTCAAAATTTTAAATAAAAGTTTGTATTATTTCACTTAATAAAAATTAATTAGGTTTATTAATATAAAATTAGATTTTTTGTTTTTATGATAATTTGAAAGAAAACTTTATATTTATAATAGGTTGAATAATATTAAATTGATAATTAAATTATAATAAATTTAAAAGATTTATTAGTAAAAAATAGTGTCTTTAAATCAATTAATCATTAATATTTCAATATGACAAATAAACGAATTTGTTATTAAAAAAATAAATATACGTTGGATTACTCTATAATTGATAATAATAAGTAAATAAACTAATAAAGAGAGTATACTT